>APFE031044723.1:93287-150951 GCA_000404065.3 Pinus taeda
AGGGTTTATCACAAATACTATGGAACAAAAGTTACAATTGTTTTTCATCTCATTACGTCCATTCATTCCTAAAAGTTCTAAAAATTGTTATTAATTATGAAATTCAAAGAACATAATAAGACACCTGGTCTTAAACACTACTCCATTGGACACTCTTATTGACTTAATATTATAGTGGGAGAGTCAAAATCTCTCTTGGTTTAACCTTCTCCATGTTGTAATTGAGAATAGTACTCAAGGTACTTCATAAAACGTGAGGTTCTTACTTATAAATGGCAACATTGATGCTTAACTTGTTTTATAATATTTTTCATAATGATAATGACCATATTAATTATTTATCTAGGAACATGGAAAGTGAAATGGACCATCATATGGCAATATGTGTGATGCAAATAGACGTGTCTCCATTATTAACATGCCCAAATTTTTATATCCAAATTATTTTGAAACTATAATGTGTGTTCCCCCTAAATAATATGAGATTATGTCTATGGAATCATGAATTCGAATATAGATGACTTAGGTTGCTGGACTAAGCCATGGTTTTTGTGTTTGGGTTCATGCTATTAGTATTAGGGCATGGTTTTTGTGTTTGGGTTTATGGTATTTTTTTTAGAGCATTGGTAAGCCACCACTTTTATTTCCCTTTTGATCTAAATGGAGCTTAGAAGTAGGGACTCTCTTGTTTTAGCATAAAGGAGGACTTCATTCTTGAAAGTTCTAAAAATTGTTATTAGCTATGAAATTCGAAGAACATAATAAGGCACCTAGTCTTAAACACTACCCCATTGGACAGTATTATTGATTTAATATTATAGTGGGAGAAGGAAGAAGTCAAAACCTCTCTTGGCCAAATTTTTATATCCAGATTATTTTGAAACTATAATGCATGTTTCCCCTCAATAATATGATATTATCGCTATGGAATCATGAATTCCAATATGGATGACTTAGGTTGTAGGATTAAGGCAAGGTTTTTATGTTTGGGTTCATGCTATTATGATTAGGGCATGTTTTATGTTTGGGTTCATGGTATCCTTTTTAATGTCAAGTACTGGTAAGCCACCACGTTTATTTACCCTTTGATCTAAATGGAGCTTAGCACTAAGGATTGACTCTTGTTTTAGCATAAATGATTTAATAGTAGTTTCATTCTCTCAGTCAAAAGGATATAATTTTTCCTAACTCTAATAGAAATTCCTATATAAAACATTGGACTTTCTTGTGATTACTCCTATATTTGTATCAACAAACACTATTTTGAAGCCTTTTGAGATCAAGAGGAACTACCAATTTCCATTTGCAGGTCAATTGAGAATTATGGGGGTATTTCTTGTTTATTTAATTCACCATTATAATTTATGTGGATTTTCCAAGTCCTTTTGGAATGTGCACCATTTTGTAGTGCTAACATTAATGTTTTGTTTTAGGTTACAAGGAATTTAATGAGGAATGAAAATAAGTTTCCTTTAGGTAATATTGAAATCTATACTTACAATGATATTGGAATATTCAAGTTAATAAATGGAATATAATTATTTATGATAAATAAAATGAGTATTAAGAGGTCATCACAATGTTATCCAGAGAAAAATGATCTCATTTCTGATAACGAAAACCTAGAATCATAAACAATACCAATTGGGTTCTATCTAAATTACTACAATTATGGATACCTTCATCTATAAACAAGAATGGATATTCCAATGGATTATTCATCCCAATATATCTGGTAAAATATATTTGAAAATATAAAATCTACAGTATGAGGGTAAAATTTTTCCTTATATTTTTTGATTGATTAATTATTGTGTTATTATTAAACATGAAATACATAAAAGATTTGATAGAAAAAATGGAAAAAAAAATCCATAATGTAGAAGATATGATCTGAGATAACTCTATTAGAAGTTAAAGATGCCCTACATTCTATTTCTTTGAGTGGAAATGGATGCAAGTAGAAACGAGTGAGGCATGTGTCCCATTGCTTGTTAAAGTACACAATTGATTTCTTTTCTCTCTCTATGTATCCAATTTGCACTACTCTAATCATATATGGAACAAATTCACTATAATAGAATGAAACCTCCTTTCCTCCTCATAGCCCAGTTATAACACAAACTTATAGCCAAAAAGCGGTTAAATTTCATGCATTCAACAATTAATTAGAGTTATAATTTCACCCTTACAAAATCTTCTTCACAGTTCTCACATGGCTATCCAATTTTCCCTGAGTAATTGTTTACAACAACTCATACTCTTGAATAGTGGTAGTCATATTTGATTGGTCAATTTTTAGGAGCCATAAATTTCTCATACGAGTTTTAATAGAAGTGATTCATTTTCCCTTGGAATGGTATTAGTTATTATATTTTGGAATCAAGCCCCATAATAAGGTCGGGAAAATAAAACGTGGTCTTCAAAGGCTTAAAAATTACCCCTTATGTTTTCCACCCAAAGTTTTTCAAATTGGGACCACTAGTAAAAATCACCTTGTAAGTTGATTCCATAAAGCTTTCCATTCTAAAAGCATTGAGATGCATGAAAAATATTATATTGTTCCACTCAAAAGCATACCTACCAGTTTTTTGTATTTTTTTATTCAAAAAATATTTTACTAAATGAGTTTTGGAAATTTACCTCTACCTTCTCATTGGAGTACCATTTAGGCTTCCTTGGAAGTTTTCCATTCAAACCAATATACCAATAGTTGTACTACCCCTATATATTAGTTATGGACCTATTTTACAAATTGTATCATCTATCACCTTTTCATGAGGAGTTGGTGTTGTATCCTCTATAGAAAGGAGGACATACTCATCTTCCTAATCTAGCATGGAAGGCTCATAGAGTTGAAAATTTTCTACATTCACCACTAAGTAAATGTGCATGTATGGGGTAGATTGAGCCTGTATTTGTTATCTCCCAACTAGAATGAATTCTCTATTCTATGTTGATCACGCTTTGCCTTGTACTTTTATTACGATCTCCTTGGTGTCTCTTGTATTTTCTAATGGATCTTCCTAGACATGTAAAGTATTGGAGATTGTAGAAATAAAAGATAAATTTGACTTGAGCCTCAGTCAAGTTTAGTGAATCGATTTTCCACATCAGTGGGATGACTTGGATGGTAGTTAGCTACAATGACATGGTATTATCTACTAGTTTTTCTTAGTAAATTTGAGTTATATGGTAGAAGTAGAGTTGTGCATGTAGAAATTACTAAATTTAGTCATCTAGTTTAGTTATTTCTAGTTTGAGTCAGTTAATTGAGCACAAGTACCTGGTTGAGTCAGTTGAAGGAACTATTTTTAACTCATTGATCTCTCGGTTATTCTTTCCAATTAGCTAAAAATAGCCCAAACATGCATGAAATTCAAATTTACTAGGTGGAGTGGAGTTAAAGGAACATTGAAATTATTAATTTTATACTAGTTGAGTGTACAAGCTTGGTAGTTATGCAAGTGAATCATTCCATGGGAATTCCATAAGAAAATAGGAGAAAATTCCTATATTTTAGGAGCTAATTTCCTCCAGGATTGTGTAAAGAAAGAGGAGCTATAGGAGCTACTAAGAGCCTTGAATTGGCTAAGTGTTTGCCAGGGTAGGACAATAAGTAAGAGAATAGTGTAGGGTGTGCCTTAGATTCAAATCAAGACATTGTAATAATTCCTCATTGTCAAATTCTAATTAATGAAAAAAAATGGACAAGTTTTTTCCTAATTCGATTCCCAGGTAAATCATTGTTTTATTCTAGTGTTTTAATGGATGCATTTCATTGAATGTGTTTCTAAGCTACGATTTCCATTGTATAGAATAATAGATGAAATTTGTAATCCCTTGATTTAAATTTGATTTCATTAGTAGTAGCAAATTTCTATTGATTTCTAAATGGTATCAGGCAGAAATCACACTAGAAAGTACACAATAGTGCCTCTCCTTCGGTGATTTCGATTTGAAGATCCAGTGAACCATTTTTCTTCCATGTGGGAAAATGTGTTTCAACAAATTTTGATTGGATTATGCCCTTGAGGGAACCTAGAATTTCATATCTTGGAAGGAAATTATGGAAGAAGTGCTTGATGATAATGGTATGTTGGATAACACCAAAATCACATTCCAAAGCCAATAGTATTACATGCACAACAATTAGCTCACTGGAAGAAGGATACCACAAAATCTAGGAGGATTAGCTTGGAGGGTGTGAGAGACAAAATAGTCTCAAATTTACATGGAAAAGATACTACCTTTTCTATCTAGAAGACCCGAACTAATCCATTAAAAAATGGTAGTGGTGCCAGGAAATTAGCATTGATGGAGAAGCTCATAAACATCTGCATGGAAAAAGGATAAACTATTCCAAGTTACATCTCTAGGTTCACTCATTGTCACAATGAGCTTGGAGGAGTTTGAGAAATTATTCCCTCTTCAGAACTAGTGAGTGTAGCTCTCCTAGGCCTTCAAAAATGTTGGCACAAATATTAGGACTCTGTAAATGGAAGGGACAAATTTCCAAATTGGGAGAGACTCTGGTTCGATCTGGTGCAAGAAGAAATTCAGTGGAACACCAGAGATGGAGTAATGTCCAAGTATGAGTTAGAAGAAAACTTTTCCTTGCTTTTGAATGAAAAGAACGAAAATGACAAGAGGTCCCAAAGAAAATGAGAGACCTACTAGAGCAATGGAAGGAAGAATTACTTAATCAGGATAATTTTTTTTCATTGCCATGAATATGGGAACTATGATAAAAGTTCCTGCACAAGAAGTCTAAAAAGAAGCCTTCAGGAGGAGAGGGAGGTGAAGCACTTTCCTAACAATTTGAATTAAACATCACCCTAATTTCATGCATGGTGTGAACTTTAATAGGGAGTGTGCGGTATCTATATTTAGGTGTTTCATGCCATATGATGGGATGCAAAGAGTTCTTCAATATTCTTGAGGAGAAGGATCTCCAAATGCACATAGAACTTGGAGATGATGGGTGGTACAATGCTAAATGAATTGGTAACATAACCTTTAAGAGGGAATCAGACTCCCATCCTCATCTGAAATATGTTATGTATGTACTTGGGCTAAAGAAGAACTTGATCTCTATAGTTGTATTGGAGGATAGAGGTTCTGATGTTGTTTTCAGTAAGGGAAGATACTTTGTGAGATATGTAGCTACCAATAAGGTGAAAATTGAGTTCTAGTGAAGACCTTATACATACATGAGGTGGAGGCTTTTGCTGCATTGACTAGCAGGGAAGAAAAGGTGTAAAGTGGAGATGTTGGAGAACTCTAGCACAGGCACATGGGACATGTACACCATGTGGCCATGAAAATCATTCAGCAGATTACCGTTGGTCTCTCAAAATGCACCCTTGACAAACATGATTTCTCCAAGGGATTCACATTGGGGAAATATGTCAAATCCACCTTAGAAGGCCAAGATAATAGAGTCATAGCAATCTTGGAGCAAGTCCACTATGAGGATGGTGACCATTTTCGACAACATTTGTAGAAAAATAGAGGTATTATGTGATTTTTTTAAATGAATTTTCTAGAAAATGTTGGATCTTATTGACGAGGAAGAAGGTTGAAGTTTTCTCAAAATTTGTTTAATTCAAAGCATTGGATGGAAACGATACTAGTTAGAAATTGAAAGCCATAAGAGGCGATAATGCAGGAGAAATTATTTCTCTCACCTTCATGGAATTTAGTTCCAAAGGGGGAATTAGGAGAGAATTCATAACACCTCATAACCCATAACAAAATGGGGTGGTGGAAAGGGAGAACATAAGCATAGTGCTAGGAGGAAGTGTTGTCTTTCATGATCGAGGGATGCAATTGTTGGACATTTCGCATTTTATGGAAGGCTAGTGGATGCAAGTGTGTTGGCATTGATGTTAACAATGATGTTGTGAGATCAAGTTGGGTAGTTAGCATTGCATGTAAGTTAGAAAGAGTGTTGGTATTGATGTTAAATAGACTAATATGGAGGCTTGTGGCAGAATATGTTAGCTTTAATGTCCACTGGGCTAGTTGTGATGACAACAAATGTTTTAAGCTCAAGGGAGTCTCGTGGTTCTTGCAATTGTCTGTAGAGAATCACCACAGTAGAAAGCTTATTGGAGAATCCATAAAAATAAGGCTATGATGGTTGGGAGTCCCAGACTTTTGAGGAGGTTCTACTTGAAGAGATCAACTCAAGTACTCTTAGAGATGACACAGTTGGTTAGTTCTCTGGAATATCTTTCCAATAGTATGTGGAAGTCCATAAATTGGCATGTGGATAAAAATTTATGGACTGCTGAAGTTAGGATATTGAAGTCCTAAGAAGGCTTAAATATCAGAGTAAGCTAGCATATCGGGACGTCGAAATTTCATAACCTCAATGATATCCCCATTTAAGAAATTTCTAATCTAATACTAGGTTAGTAGGTCCAAATTTCTAGACCCGATATTATAAGGAAGGAGTAGGAAACATATCACACGTTAGAACATCAAGAACTCAGCGATTTACTTAAAAGGGACTTGAGATATCATGGAACCATGACAATATGAAGAATTTTGGAACGAAGAAATATCAAAGGTCAGAACCTCGGAGTAGGTAGACATCTGAATATTGGAGCGGGCTTAGAAATTTGGAAGCTTGGTCATATCGAAACCTTAGAGGTTTGGAACCTCAGGACTGCAAAACATCGAGACAAAATTTGGGAAAATAAGAAGTATATCAGGATTTTAGAGCATCATAATTTTGTAAGTCCTTATAATTTTAATTATTTAGAAAAACCTAGGTTGTGATGTGCGGGGAATTAATGGAGATATTCATCGCAAAACTAAAGGACCAAGGGACACTTTTCTCTCTCCTTCGATAGGAAAAATGGCAACAATTGTTTGGACCAGAGGAGCTAATAGTGGAATATGACATCAGCATGACATGGTTGTACGAAGGATACATGGAAGCCAAATTCAGAAAAATTGGGTGGCGTAATGGGGAAAATCTAAGTGACATGTGTCACCATTATGGAGCTACCATGTGAAGATGATGACCAGAACATGAGGTCATTTGGCAAGTCGAAATTTCAGAAGTCAGAGTTTTCGTAACTTTGTTGTAATTGAAATTGGTAGAAATTTTCATACCAGGGACTCCAATATTGTTTTCACCTGGCCATGAAGTCCGAAGAACTAACGGTATACAGTGAGACCTAACACCCAAGTGTTATGATCATTTTAGAGGAAGGAAGCATCATAACTCCTTTATAAATGTTTAAAAAAATTATTTCAATGGAAGGGGCTCTAATGTGAATTGGCACTCGGTCATGGAGATCCAAAGAACCAAGCGAAAAGAAAATACCTTAGCACCTAAGTTTTGTGAAGATTCCATGTGGTATATATTTCGGAGGTTGGGGATTTCAAAACCCCTTTTTAATTGAATTAAGAGGAAGTCTCGATACAGGGAGCTCCAATGTGGTAGCACTTGGTTGTAGAAGCCAAAGAATGAAGGGCGAAGAGCTAGAATACAAGGAAATAGCCCCCAACATGTCCTAAAGGGCTTATAACCTAAAAGTGATGTCACTGGTCACATCTCCTAGTCGTATGGTGAAAATGTTATAAGGGGCTAAAGGCCAATTGGAAACTCATGGTTTCGTAACATCTCTTTTCAATAAAATTTACAAAATGTTGAAGCCCTAGAATTGCAGCACAAAGGTGTTAAAGGATGAAGGGGTCAAAAATAGAATAAATGTGTGCACAATAAGGTTGGTTTCATAAGTAAATAATGACTATCAAGGGTCGATGGAGTCAATGACGAGTGTGGAAGGCAGAAGACTATGAGAGACGGGACTACAGCTACACAAGATGAAGTGTTGGGCCTATCATGCATTGAGGCTCACCTCAATGAATTAAATGAAGCCCATAATAGCCATCCTAAGGTACAATTAAGCTTAGAGAGTGATTAAAAATCGTGGAGATCCTCATTGAGCATGCAGCTAGAGTAAGGATTTATTTCTCAGTATGGAGAAGTACTCAGATGCCCATTCTTATTGGTTAATAAGGGAACAATGGTCAATTTAGATGCAACATCAAGATGGAGAATCCATTCAAAGGTACACTCAACTAGATTGATGACAGAGTGATGGAAAGTAAAGGAAACATTGACCAGATTGCAATAGAGGAATAATACACATTAGTGTAGTTGATGAAAGGGGGGGAATGAAACATAGTCGCTTGTAAGCTAAGTGTGGAGAGCTTTGTGAATGTGAGTGTGTTATTGAGCAAAGGTTAAGTGAGCCTAGTTTGTAGAGAAAGGATGATAGTTTCTAAGTAGAAGAAAGAGACCCCGAGAGAGAGAGGTTGTGATGTTGTGACAGGCTGAGTGTTGACTATATGTTTTGAGAGCAAAGGGTTGAGAGTAGAGATCCTGGATTAGTAATTTGTTGCAGACTTGGCATATTCTTGAGAGAGTTGCATTGAGTGACTATTAGTGAGAAGAATAGTAGACTACTACAGAATGAGCAAAGTGAGGAGGGGATAGAGAACCAAGGTGATATCAAGGAGAGTGGCTACCAATAATAATGAACATCAAGTTGTTATCTGAGTGTGGGTTGGATCCTGCATACGGGAAGTTAATGATTCCATCTCTAGTGGGTGCTTGAGAAGGCTTGGGGATTGGTGCCTCTTACCTGTTGGTGCTTTAATAAATCCAAGGAGCTACAAGTTGGTGCTTACAATAAATCCATGAAGTTGTTTCTTCACATCATGCTTCTATTAAGTTGGACAAGTGTCTAAAAAAGGAGGGAGTTGTTGCTTCCTCCTAGAGGGTGCTAGCAAAAAAATCACAGATTTGGGGCTTTCTATGAGTGGTGGCTCACAAACAGATTGATGTAATAGAGCACGTGCTCTTATTTTACATTAATAACAAATACAAGATTTTGAGGTTTTCTCCTGAAATGGTTTCCATGTAAAATATCTCATTTCATGTGTTTGCTGCTCATTATGTGTATGCTTATGTTATGATATGGCTGATATTTATGGTTGTCAATGGCTTCTCTCATATATTGGATGCCAAGTTTGAATGACGGAAAATAATAGGCTTAAAAGTGAAAATTAGCCTTAATATTGATCCATTCCCCCCCCCCCCCCCATATTAAAATTATTCCCACAAATTGGTACTACAACCTGTTTCCTTCAGGAATCGCTTAGTCGCTAGAATGTAGATAAGAGGGAAACAATGGATAATAAAGATTGGCTTACACCAGAAAGAGTTCCATTTTAAAATGGATCAAACTTTGAGCTCTGGAAGATTATAATGGGATACTATTTAATGGCCATCAATGAAGACATTTGGTTGTGTGTGATATATGGAGGGAAGAGTGATTTTAATGAAGAGGCCAAGGAGACTATCAAGAAATGATTGTATAAGTGAGATGATAATAGAGTAAGGAATTGTGAGACAACAAAGGAAATGTTGGAAAAACTGTAATTTTTGTATAGAGGAGATACCCAAGAGGCTCAAGAAGAGTTTGAAGAATCTTGTTGCTCATGTGGTGAACCTAAATCTGTGGAGGTTGCTAATGATGAGAAGAAGAAAAGGAATAAGAAGAAGAAGGCACCTAAAAAGAAAGATGTTCAAAATATTGAAGATATTTCTTCCTATGGGTAGATCGTTGATCTTCACTCCAAGGATGGTGAAGAATAAGACCTCAATAGGCCATGTGACTCTAAAGGTAAGCTATTGTTTTGGGATAGTTGTGAAGAGATAGGTCAATTAGACATTAGATGTACATATTCCTTTTATGAGGAAGAATATAGTCATACATCTAGGCGTTGAGAAGAGAGACCTGTATTTTTAGTAGTAGAAAATGAGAGTACTTCAGAGGAAGAAGAGATATCTCGAGAGTTTTCATCCATAGGATAAATATGAGTAATCTTATTAGTGATGAACAAGGGATACCCCTTAGACTGTGGAAGATTCCATGAACACAAAAATATTTGATATTTTTGTGATGGTTAAGGTAGCACCTCTAATAGTGAAGAGTAGGATATGAATGAAAGGATCTACTTTAGAAATAAGTTGATCTCTGATCTAAAAGAGATCAAGGATCCATTAGAGGCAAATCTCAGCTTAGACTATCAATTGAGAGATTATGAGCTTGAGAATGAAAAATTGAGAAAAATAATAGTTGATCTAAATGCTTAAGAAGAAGAGGCTAACAGACTGAGTGGCATGTTGACCAATCAACTAAGTGAGAAGGAAGCTTACTATAAGAGACTAGAAGTTGAAGTTGTTTCACTGAATGTTATGAACCATCTCACAAAAATATAGAAAATATAGATCAATGACTTCAAAATCAGCCTCTTCGAGGGGGCAACCTCCTCTACATTACCCAAATGAATAATTTTTGGACGATACAAATGAATAAACCTCCTTTCTATATATAGGAGTCTAAGGGGTCACAACATAATCAAAGCCGACATAACAATAATAATATATGGACACAATAATAATAATAGTGGGCTTCTATGGGGCACACTAATAACAATATGGGAACTATAAGGGCACAATAATAAATATAAGGGATACAATAAAAATAGTAATGGGGAAATCAATTGTATTATAGGGACCTAACATGCCCCTCTCCTTCAAAAAAGTGTTATGCTTGATGCTTCAGTAGTTTTGGATGCTTCTATATAAAATTATCATCCTCCCATGTATAATCCTTAGTGGGTAAGTTGATGAGCCTCATCATTGCCTAATTATATCGGCCTTAATTCACCTCCTAGCTTAGTCAAAACAACTATTCTAACAACATATCCCATACTTTTGATTATATTTTTTTTATGAGATGAGTAGAGTTGAAAATTTTGCTTTTTGGTCTAATGTACATTTAATGTAGGATTAAAGGATAAAAGAAAGGAATTTTGGAAAAGACCTTGGTCAAAATTCGAATGGGACAAGGGAGAGAAATTATAGGAGGTAAATCCTCCTCATTTATTACCCGTCCATTTGAATATTCCTCCATCAACTTAGAGTGCAAACAACCAAATCATGAGGAATAGAATGCAGCCGAGCAAGTGAAGAACAAAGCACCAGTTTATCTTGAGTTTGGGAGTCGAGCCTCCCTAGTTTTAAGGAAGTCATTGGAGACTTCAGATGTATAAGTAGAGATCCCTAGGACTTCAGTATGATTTGCATTTTTGGATCGTAAAACACTATTCTATTTTCGAGCTGTAAGACTTGTGACAATTTTTTATGTAATCCATTGTTTTGATAATAAGAATGAGTTTTGTTTTGAGCCAGCACTGAGTTAACTCAGAGGGTTAAAGCTCTTAGGTTAGGGTCTAAGCCTAGTAGCAAAGGCTCCTCTTTATTGTACATGTATGCTAGCATAGATTCATGGTTTCATTGTTCATTTGCTTAGTAGCTGCATTTCCATTATAGCAGTGTAGATTAGAATGGTTGTATGTAATTTTTCTTCCATGTGTGCTTTCTTTCAGTTAGTAGGTTAGAAAGGAGAAAACAAATCACCATAAGTTGTCATCAGGTTCCTCAGCCTCACTTCCTCCCTCTGAGACCATGACTTGAGGAAGACACCCTCCAACAGCCCCAAAAACACAGATTTCTAGTTCATGCATGAGCTTTGGAGTTTGTTGTCTTGATTCAACATTTGGTTCATTTGATTGTAATATCTTTCCATTAATCCATTTCTGTGATAAGATATCACTCATGCTTTCATTCCCTTCAACACTCTCTTCATGCATAATATAGGCAATTGATTCATACCTTTCTAGTTTATGAAAATATATCTTGTTGCATAGTTCTTGGAGAACACACATGTTTTAAGCACAACAGGTACTTTAGGGGGAGACCCAAACTTCATCACCAGTAGCCACCTTCCACTTCATCCACCCTAACTATCTCTTGTTCTACCATCACCCTCACTATTTTTTTGTCAATTCTTCATTGAAATTCCCCTAGATACATTGAGTGAATCTAGCCATCTTTGATCTTGGATATTGACTCTTGAGTGTTCCTAGACCTTCTAACACCCCATCCCACTCATCACACACCTTTTCCAAGCTTCCCAATGCCTCCAACACCTCACAATTAGCTCTTAGTCGTATCTTGTATGTTTCCTGTAATTCCTACAGAATCATCCTGTAGGTTTCTACTACATCCTGTAGGTTTTCCTAAAACGGTCTGTTTTGAGGGCGAATTGATGGAGAACCTTTAGGAAGTCACAAAAACCCTCCTAGGACCCTTCCACACAATCCAACCACTCCATAAGCCTTTTATCCATCCTCAATCACCTTCCATTCACCTGTCACATCCATAAAGACAATTAATTTGCATACTTGACTTTTCCAAAAAAATCAAAAAAGTAAAAACAGTTTTAGTTTAGCCTTCTTTTTTACACATTAGTATGGTTTTATGCCCTTCACTTCTGTAGCTTAGATAGAAGCATTAAGTTAGTTTTGATTTAGAAATTCTTCTTAGCATAGCTGTTTAAATGGTTAATTAGAATATGGTGTGATTTAGCATTACATGTTGTTTTCTTCATTACTGCAGTAGAGTAGCTCTCTTAGAATAGATTTTCTCTTGTTCCACCAAAGAATCAAGCTTCTTCTGACCCTATAGAAGTATGGCTTGGAACCCTTGGGGTCGCTTACCAAATGAACAGTGACAACAGACAGGACCTTAACTTTTACTTGTGCATATAGCACTATCACCTCCAAGTTTGTACCAACCCCGGGTTGATAAGTAAAGTTGGTAGCCCAGGAGATGCAACATCCTTGCTACAATACAGACATCACTTTTTGGCTCCATTGCTAGGGAGGTGTCTAAGTAGAATGTGATTACTGCTTTCTTTTCTTCTATCTCTTGTCTTCAATTTTCTACCATTAGTTTATTTCTGCAAAATTAATCTAGTAGCTTGCTTTCTTTCATTTGTCGTTATCTACTTTCCTTTCCATTCTACAAGTATAATTTCAATTTAGCAAGTAGCTTTTCCATTCTATCAGTGATTTTCTTTCAATCAGCAATTTCGTTTGTGCAAAATACTCTCCATCCTAATTTTTTTTTTACAAAAACAAACCCAAAAACATTTCCTCTCATGCCTCATAGAAATAGGGACGATTTAGGGAATTTTTTTCCAAATATATCCACTGCATCCAACAACTAACCTTCTCTCTTCTTTGGTGGTTTTGAACTAGAGGAACCTTTCCATGAGGAACCTAAAATATTTGAAGAACCTATCAGGGAAGAAGTAGAAGAGGAACACATTCCTATTGAACCAATGGCTGAAAATTGAAATGACAGAGGGAATAGAGAGAGAGATGAGGGTGCCTTCCCCATCATCGAAACCAACAGGGGACACTAAGATGAAGAATATAAACCCCTCTACCCCACCTCATTTCCATGGCCTAACCATAGAGGACCCTGATAGTTTCCTATTTTAGTTTTTTGTTATATGCTGAACTTATAACTACATAGATGATGAGAAAAGGTTAAAACTATTTCCATCTACCCTCAAGGATGCAACATTGTGCTGGTTCATGGGTTTACTTGGAGATAGCATCACAACTTGGGCTTAGATGCAACAGGATTTTAACAAAAAATATCAGGACTACTGTAGGTTAAAGGATACTAAAGAAGAAATTTTCAAGATGACCATGGGCCAGGATGAATCCTTAGAATACTACGAAGAAAAATTGCAGCTCGATTACAAAAGGGCTAGGTGCACACTTAACCATGAGTCCTTAAAGATGGTCCTGCATAGGGGAGTAAGAGAAGACCTTCTGGATAACTTACACTTGTTAGAAGAAGGATATATCTACCAATTACCCTATGAGGATGTCAAGAATGTCTTTAGAAACCATTCTAGGGCGACCAGGAAAAAGGGTAGGGATAGTTAGCCTGTGGCCAATACATCATCTTCCAATTCATCCATCAAGGTGAAATTAGAAATATGCTGGAAGATTTCAAAAGTTAGATGCTACAAACCCTTGCCTTGCAATTGGACACCATGAACATCAAAAAGAAGCAAGAGGAAGCAAAGAGAGCCTTGGCCATCTTTTGTTCTAGATGCATGAGGAGGAATCCTAGGAATGAATGTCCACTGAACTATATTGAAATTTTATCGATTTGTGAAGAAAACCACTCCAGAGACAAGTGCCCTTCTTTACCAGGACTCAAAAGTTGTATATCAAGGAGTTGAAGGGGTCACTGAGCAGCTTTGCTAGATCAACCAAAGGAGACCTCCTGGGCCTAGACCACACTAGTAGGGCATGCAAGGGTCATATCGTGCATATTAGAACCCCCACCAAAACACAACTATACCATTTTGGGGACCCCCTGCTCATCCTTCCTTGTCTACACCCCCTCCTTGGTCCTATGCATCTCAGTATCATTCCTAGCTAGTCATCCAGTCATTTTAACCTTACGCTCCACCACAGCCTTAGTGGAATACACCACTCCAGGGGTGGAGGCCCCAATACAACAATGCTTCAGCTCTATTGCCTCCACCACTTGCCCAACCACAACTACTACGCATTGCTCCACCTAAGAAATCCCATATGTGTGCCCAACAAAATCTGAACCTAAACAATAGGCAAACTTCACAAGTATACAGTGGACAAACATCATATCCAACCTATGCTGTGGAAATTCAGGAGATTAACATAAGATTTGGGAGAGTCCTCCTATATAACCAACCTCCCCCTCCACATAGGGAGGTTGCGAAAGAAAGAGAGGAAAGAAACCTTCAAGTAAATCTACCCTTTCCGAAGAGATTAGCCTAACCGCTCCAGCATACCCTAGAAGAAACTAAACTTTCGGGAGAATTGAAAAATACATGTGTAACGATCCTCCTTCCCCAGGCAATAAAATATGTTCCCATTTAGAATAAGTTGATTAAGGAGAAATGGTTCAAGCATCTAGGAAGAAGAAAAAGGGATGCCCCTACCATTAATGTCAATGGGCAGTTGTCTAACTTAATGCTAGGGCAGGTAATATGTCTAAAATATTTGAACCCTGGAAGCCCTGTAGTAGATGTCTACATCATTGGCACAATTGTCCCACACACTCTTATCGATGTTGGGGCTGCCATTAATATGATGGCCAAGGACACCGTGCTCAAGCTCAACCTCCAAGGGTCATTGAGGAAAACCACACTAGTTCTGCAACTTGCAGACTTTTCCACAATCACCCCTAAGGGAATTGTGGAGGATGTGATGGCCTCCATTGACTCCTGGGAGTACCCTACAGATTTTCTAGTTCTCCAGCCTAAGGCTAAGCTTACTGGTTACCCTCTCATCCTTGTGAGGACATGGTTGGCTGCAGCCGATGCTTACATTAGATGCAGAGCTGGAAATATGACCATCAAGAATAGGCATATGTCCAAGCAGTTAGTCCTATACCCTCCTGCTCAACCTTCTCTAGAGCATGATTTACCTTTATGGTTAGAGGAGGACGAAGAAGATGAGGTTTATTCTACCCAACCTTATGCTTTAGAGGCAACCATAGGATGAGGACAGTGAGATGAGGATGACTTGATTGAACACCTGCTCCAAAGTCCAACTCCTAGTTCATTACAATTAGAATAACAATTAAGGGAAACCCAAAACAATCATCCAATTGAGTTATTCTTGGCCAAGTCCAACCCACTCTATGTGAAAACCATAGAATTTTTCATAGATAAAATGTTGAAAATTAATCCATCTCTTTCTACTCTCGAAGTGAAAAAGCTATGCAACATGTTACAAGAAAACCTAGAAGCCTTCGCTTGGAGTTACAAGGAAATGAAGGGAATACACCCCTCAGTGTGTACTCACCACATCTACATCAAAGAAGGTTGCAAGCTGGTCTGGCAACCACAAAGGAGGATGAATCCAACTCTTAAAGATATAGTCAAAGGAGAATTGTAAAACTGCTAGATGTAGGGTTCATTTACCCTATCTCTGAGAGTGAGTGGGCCTCTCCTTTAGTGTTAGTTCCCAAGAAAAGTGGTAAGTGGAGGATTTGTGTCAATTATAGGGAGTTGAACAAAGCCACAAAAAAGGATCATTTCCCCCTATCCTTCATTGAGCAAGTGCTAGATGGCTTGGCAGGGAAAAAGGTTTTTTCCTTCCTAGATGGATTTAGTGGGTACAACCAAATCCAAATCTGCCTAGAAGACTAGGATAAGACCACATTCACCTATCCTTGGGGTACTTTTGCCTATAGGGTCCTTCCTTTTGGCCTATGCAATAATCCTTCCACTTTCTAGAGAGTAGTCTTGAGTATTCTCACCGAATTAGTACACGATGTAGTGGAAATTTATATGGAAGATTTTACACCTTATGGCTGTGATTTTTAAGAAGCCCTGATTAACCTAGGAAAAGTACTACACAAATGCATTGATATGAACTTGGCTCTCAGTCATAAAAAATGTGAATTCTTAATGACTGAAGGGACCGTGCTAGGTCATTCAATATCTCTGCTAGGATTACAGGTGGACCCAAACGAAATAGCCATCATCCAAAGGGTCCCACCTCCGCAAGAGCAAAGAGATGTTAGGAGTTTCTTATGGTTAGTTGGATACGACCGAAGGTTTGTAAAGGACTTCAACAAGTTGGCCTCACCTTTATTTGGGTTTTTCGCCACAAATTTTAAGTTTATATGGTAAAAAAGATGTCAAGAGGCCTTAGATGTTTGATGGCCTGGCTATTGTGGATTCATTAAAAAAATTTAGGCATTACAGTACAGGCCATCAAACATTTGTGCATACTGACCATGCTGCAATCAAATATTCAATGAACAAACCAGATGTCAATGCTCGAATTATATGATGGTTGATTTTATTACAAAAGTTTGATCTTACCATTGTTGATAAGCCTAGTAAGGAAAATGTTGTTGTAGAATTTTTATCTAGGGTGAATTTGCCTGCAGGTGAAGAAGGAATGGTGGATGACCAGTTACCAGAAGAGCACTTGTTTTCTATTTTAGTTCTCTCCCCATGGTTTGCTAATATAGCAAAATATTTGGAATCAACATAGTTCCCACCAAACTTTCTCTCCAAAGAAAAGAGAAATATAGTCAAGAAAAGTGCCCCTTCATCTGGATTGGGGGCAATCTTTTTAGTCTTGGCCTAGGTCAAATCTTGAGAAGGTGTGTAAGGGAAGAGGAAATTTTTGACATCCTTCTAACCTATCATGATGGGCCTTTTGGAGGTCACTTTGTAGCAAGGAGGACAGCATTCAAAGTGTTACAAGCAGGCTTTTATTGGCCCACTCTCCATTAGGATGTGAAAAAGTACACTAGTCAGTGTGATCGATGTCGAGGATGGGAAAGCCTAATCCAAGAGATGAAATGCCCCTACAGCCTCAAGTGAATTTCGAGCCATTTGACAAGTAGGGCATGGACTCCATTGGGCCTATAAACCCTCCTTGAAAGAAAAAGAATACATTATTGTGTGCACTGAATATTTGACTAAGCGGGCAGAAAACAAGGCAATCAAGGCAGCAACAGAAGAGAAGGAGGTTGAGTTCCTAAGGGAGAATGTTTTCTTCAAATTTGGCTACCCTAGAGAGATAGTCATAGACTAAGGCAACCATTTTACCTCCAACATGATTGAATAACTACTCATCCATCACAAAATCAAGCATAGGACCTCCACTCCCTATCATCCACAAGATAATGGGCAAGTGGAGGTGACCAATAGGACACCCAAGGGCATCTTAACCAAGGTAGTGAGCAACAACAGGAAGGATTGGACAAAAGACTAGTTGAGGCTACCTGGGCCTATGATACCACATGGAAGGCCACTAATGGATTTACACCCAATGAGTTTGTGTATGGGAAATAGTCCTTGTTGTCCATTGAGTTTGAACATAACATATTGAGGATGGTAGCCCAACTAGATTTAGACCTCAATCATGCAAAAAAAGAGAGATTGTTCCAACTGAATCAATTGGATGAATTCAGAATGCAAGCCCTCTTACATATAGAGATAGTTCAGTTTTAGAGGAAGATTTGGCATGATAAACATATTAAGGAGAAGCAATTTCAGGAGGGCAATTGGGCATTGTTATATGATTCTAGGTATAAATACTTCAAGTGAAAGCTAAGGACAAGATGGATTGGACCTTATGTTGCGGAAAGGTGCCATGATAATGGTTCAATGCAAATCAGAACTATATCTGAAGAAGCCATTCCATTGCTTGTTAATGGGAACCAATTGAAAATGTACAAGAGACATTTATCAAAAAAAGATTTCATTGAAAATATCAATAAAACAATGGTGATGGTGGAGCAAGTTCTAGCTCCTCCCTCATCAAGTCACTAAAAATAAAATAGAATAAGGACTCAGATGAAAACCTCCATGAGGCGCCTGAGTCCCGTCTTTGGGTTGAAAACCTCGTGAGGCATCCCAATGATGAAAAAAGAATAGAAAAAAGAATAAGAAGATACCTGGGTGAAACCCTCCCTTCAGGTGCCCAGGGCAAACAACTAGGGTGAAAACCTCTCTGAGGCTACCTAGTTGATTTTCAAAAAAAAAAGGAAAAAGAGAGAGAGAAATATAAGATTGTTATTTGCAGGTGGGTGAGAAAGACAGTCAAGAAGAAAAAAGAGGATCCAAAGGAAACCTTTCCTCACACATAGTCATCTCCTCCACTCCTTACCATGCATCCCTCCATCATTTATATCATTTTCCCACTACATTGCTTCAATTTATGTGAAGACTTTGTTTTCTACAGGATCCCGTGTACTCCTACAAGTTCCCCTGAAAACCTACAGGATGATCCTGTAGGAAATATGGTGGCTCGGAAAACCTACAGGAAACAATATGAGGGTCCCTGAATATGGTAGGTTTGTTGGGTCCCTAAAATTCATCCTAGGCATGATATAACACCTCACCTCATCCACCATCATCATCCCTACACTTACCATTCAAAACAAAAAAGATCAGTTTCAACAGTTTCTGCTGGTCATAAAAAAAAAGAAAAAAAAAAGAAAAAGGAAAAACAAAGAGGAGTAAGAGCATTACCAAAGTGTCATTTTCTCTACACACACTCTTACTCCCTCTGTACACTCATTGCACCATCCTCACAACCACAACCAACAACATGATTAAAGAATTCTGAGGGAGAAGCAGCAATAGGAATTCCTGTAGGAAATCTTGTAGCGACCTATCCCACAGAATGCCAATCAACAGCTACAAGTCTTCACTAGGATGATCTAGGAGCTCAACAGTAGTAGCAACATTAGATCTTCAGTCATAGATACCTACAAAGGCTAAGAAACCATTAACAAACAACAAGAGGAGGAAGGCGAATGGCATGCAACAAATAAAAAACGCAGCACCTCTGATCTTTGACAACTGCAACATGGCATCAAAACCATGGGTACCTATCCCGCTCACTCACTCATATGAATCATTTAATCAAAATTTGTAAGGTTTATGAGATATATGGCTTATAAGTGAGAAGGTGGTGAGTTAACTTGGCCACCTTCATTCAGTCAGCACATGTAAAACTGAGTGTCCTCTCTCACTTGGCTACAATCAACTTAGAGAGAGATAGGAGTAGGACAAGAAGTGGTTAACTATGGATCTACGAGGTGGGAGATGATTATGAGTAGTGGGAAATGATGAGGTGTTAGTGGGGACCAGTCATCCAAGAATGGAAATATATCTCTGGTACCAGCACACCACCTCACCTCGAAACACCATAAAGGGAAATAAAACATCATTTGCATGCATTCATGCATTCCACCTCCTCAAAACACCCTCACTCAAGTCGCTGTCATAACTCTAGCCACCGATCGGAAGCAAGGATCCATCATTCTACATAGGAATTCCTATAGGAGCATGCACAAGAATTCCTACAAGATACAGTCTACAGGATCAATCTACAGGATACACAAAGGCAAGTCTAGAGGATAGGCAAAGAAGAATTCAAGAGGGGATATCACAAGAATTGTCCACTGTCACCATTCTAAAGGGGTAGGCTCTAAAATTCCATCCCCATTTATCAGCAAGTGAACCAAAAATAGTCCAAAATCTAGTGAAATTAGCAACTATGAGGGGTGAATTACATACATAGTCAGCTCTGCTTTCCTCCTGAATTAAAGAAAAATTGTGTCAACCCTCTCATTTTCTCCTCAAGCCTCACAAGCAAGATGACATGAGGGTTTAATAGGAGAGAGCCCAAAAACACTGTGAGGATACAACAACAACCCTAGGTGCTTGAAATCTTTAGAAGACACAACTAAATGGGGTTTTTCAAAAAATTCACGGGGTATGATGATGATGTGGCTCAAGAATTTTCTCACTCCCTCACTCAACACAACAAAATCCATGCCACTATTTTAGTTAGAGGCCTCACTATTATCTCACCCTAGAGCTCAGAAGTAGGGTCACCACACTTCCCCTAGGAATTCCATGGAGAAAAGAAGACAAAGGAGATAGTCAGGTGGCAAAAAGAAAATTATTTTTAGAAGGTGAAGAACCCACAAAGGATAGCAATGGAGTAAGAAGGGACACTCTACCATACCCATGGAGTGAGGTAGGCTACCAGCTCATCAAATATATCTCATGTGATGGTAGATATAGTGTTGTTTATGGCTGCTATTTTAGTACCCTTGAAGAACTAATATTTTGGGTGGATACACCAGTTCACGAAAGACTCAACATGCCATATTTCTTAATGCAATCACTCATAGACTCCAACAACAAAGTAAAGGAAGGGAATTCCCAACAATTGGCTCACCATGGGTTGATTAGGATCCTAATTGAGGATCCTAATTGAGGATGCCCTTCAAAAACTCAGAATCCCTATAGCATGGTCAATATTTAGAGACTTGCCAGTAGAGGATGACATCAAAACCCTCACTTATGATGTTAGTCCTTTTGTTAGTGAGGAGGAGGCAAAACAGGAAGAAGAAGATACAAAGCTAGATAATAATGAGATGGATGAAGAAGAAGCTGACATAGAGGAACATGATGAAGCAGAAGAAGAAGAGGGAGAAGAGAAGGAGAATGATTATGAAACAAAGGATGAATCTAAGGAAGAAACTAATGGAGATAAGGAAGAAGCACAAGAGGAAGAAGACAGGAAAAACAAAGAGGAAGAAGTCATTGAAACAAAAGGAAAAGAAAACAAGGAGGAGTCACCTAGGGTGTCTCCAGAGTCCACTGAGAGGGAGGCAACAACTGCTCTCATTGCTCTCAGCTCCCTAGTCAAGCAAAGCAGAAAAAGAAGGTGGAAAACCCCCCTATATTTCAGAACAAGAAAGAGCACAAGAATCAAACAAGGGAAGCCACAAATATCAACAAAAATTCCTATTGAGATTGAAGATTCCCCTACTCAAAGAGACAAAATACCTTCACCTAAGTCACCAATCACATATTTAAGGATGCCTAATACTAAATCAACTTCCTCAAAGGGTAAGGAAATCCTACAGAATCCACAACAAAACCTACAGGAAGCAAAAAAAATCCTACAGGATACTCTGCTAAAACTACAGGAAGAACAGAAATTGGAAAGTAAGGTAGGGGAGCAGGAACAAACAAAAGAAGAAGATCCAGAGACAAAGGAACCAAGCCCCCAACCTATCCTGGACTCCTATTACCAGTTTATTGAAGGAGGCGGGGTAATACCTCAAAAATTTGCCATCCCATTGTTTTTCGAACTTGAGAAGGAAAGTGCCAGAATCCAGCGATGGATGAAAATCGCCAAGTCAAAAGGGGTGGAATATATGCAGCACATGGAAGAGAATCTCAAAGAAATGGGCAAAGAGCTAAGTGGCTTAAAAGACAAAGAAGCAATAATGAAATATGAACTTCAGAGGGAAAATGCATGGCTAAGGGGACAGTTGTAGGTAAGGGAGAACCAGCTAGCATGTATGGCCAACCTCTCCTCGGAGGCCATCCAATGTAGGATGACAGTGAAATCCTATGCTCTTTACCTCAAAGAACAATGGCTGCAGTTTTAGATTAAAACACTAGAACAAAGGGGCACCATGCCATTTCAGGACTACGGGCAATTTATTAACCTTTGTGATAAAAGTACACTAGAGGATAGGGCCAAAATGGTTGAGTTTTATTTGCACAACATGGCCCTCACAGACATGAATGTTTGTGATCCTAATGCCAAGCTAGGATATCTACAATTAATGGCTTTGGAATCATGGATGAACCATGAGGAGTCAAGGGCTGCAGAGATGAAAATAATATTAGCCAGAGAGCAAAATGAACCTCTTTTCATCAGAGCTAAACAATCAAATCCCATGGCCCTAATCAGCACCCATAATTTGATTGCAAATGACCCTCAGCTGGCATCGAGATATCTTGTTGCCCAAGAGCAAGCAATTTCACATTTTTAGGATATGTTTAGGCTACAAGGAGATGGTAGTATACATGCATGTCTAAGAACATGAAACACGCTGCCTCATAGCTTGAAGATCGGAGAATATCACTCCCGTCAAAGTTTGACAGAGGCACTCAACAGGACACCTATGTATAAGAAATCAATGCAATAGTTGAAGGTCAATTAGATAGGCCTAAAACTCAGTCCACCACTACTCCTAGGGATGCTAGAAGGGAGAAAAGAAGAATAAGAAAAGAGGAAGTGGGAAGAGGTAGAAAAGAAAGTAGGCTTCTATGAACAAGAAGAATAGACCACAATAGAGACATGGGATGTCAGAGAGCCCACCAGAGCCATGAAGGACATGGACATTGACTAAGTTGCTCAGAGGATGAGAAACACTTTCAGTAGGCATGAGGATGAGCCTCATCATTGGGTAATTATATGGTCCTTAATTCACCTCCAAGATTAGTTAAACCAACTATTCTCACAACTTATTGCATACTTTTGATTATATTTTGTTTATGAGATGAGTAGAGTTGGATACTTTTCTTTGTTGTCTAATGTGCATTTAATGTAGGATTCAAGGATAAAAGCAAGAAATTTTGACAAATACGTTGGTAAAAACTCGAATAGGAGAAGAGAGAGGAATTATAGGAGGTAAATCCTCCTCATTTACTACCCGTCCATTCGAACATTCCTCCATCATCTCGGAGTGCAAACAACCAAATCATGAGGACTAGAAGGCAGCTGAGCAAGTGAAAGACAAAGCACTAGTTTATCTGAGGTTTGGTAGTTGAGCCTCCTTAATTTTAAGGAAGTCGTTGGAGACTTCAGATGTATAAGTAGAGAGGCCTAGGACCTCAGTAGGATTCATATTTTTGGATTGTAAAACTCTACTCTATTTCCAAGTTGCAAGACTTGTGATAGTTTTTGATGTAATCCATTGTTTTGATAATAAGAATGATTTTTGTTTTGAACCAACACTAAGTTAACTTAGAGGGCTAAGGCTCTTGGGTTAGGGCCCAACCCTAGCAGCCAAGGTTCCTTTTTATTGTACATGTATATTAGCATAGATTCATATTTTCATTATTTTCTTAGTAGCTGCATTTCCATTACAACAATGTAGATTAGATTGGTTGTATGTTAGTTTATTTCCATTTGTGCCTTCTTTTAGTTAGCAGATAAGCAAGGAGAAAAAGGATCACCATAAGGTTGTCAGCAGGTGCCTCGGCCTCACTTCCTCCCTCTGGGACCATGACATGAGGAAAATACCCTTCAACAGCCCCAAAAACATAGATTTCTAGTTCCTGCATGGGATTTGGAGTTTGTTGTCTTGATTCAACATTTGGTTCATTTAATTTTCATCTTTTTTCATTACTCCATTTCTACAATAAGGTCTCACTCATGCTTTCATTCGCTTCAGTGCTCTCTTCATGCATAATATAGTCAATTGATTCATGCTTTTCAGTTGATGAAAATATATCTTGTTGCATAGTTTTTGGAAAAACCACATGTTTTAAGCTCAATAAGTACTTTAGGAGGAGACCCTGACTTCATCACCAGTAGCCACCTTCCACTTCATCCACCCTAACCATCTCTTGTTCCACCATCACCCTCACTAGTTTTTTTGTCATTTTTTCATTCAAACTCCCCTAGATACATTGAGTGAATCTAGCCATCTCTGATCTTGTATATTGACTCCTGAGTGTTCCTAGACCTTCTAACACCCCATCCCACTCATCACACCTTTTCCAATCTTCCCAACACCTCCAACACCTCACAATTAGCTCTCAGTCATATCATGTAGGTTTCTCCTAATTCCTACAAGATCATCCTGTAAGTTTCTAGTACATCCTGTAGGTTTTTTTGAAAGGACCTATTTTGAAGCCGAATTGATGGGGAATGTTGACGACGTCACAAAAATCCTCCTATGACCCTTATAGACCATCCAACCACTCCATAAGCCTTCTAGACATCCTTAATCACCTTCCATTCACTTGTCACATCCACAAGAATAGTTAATTTGCATACTTGATTTTGCCAAAAAAAAACTAAAAATGTAAAAATAGATTTAGTTTAGTTTTCTTACTTACACATTAGTACGATTTCATTCTCTTTACTTCTGTAGCTTAGATAGCAGCATTAGGTTAGTATTGATTTAGCAATTCTGCCTAGCATAACTATTTAAATGGTTAATTAGGATATGGTGTGATTTAGCATTACATGTTTTTTTTCTTCATTACTACTGTAGAGTAGCTCTATTAGAATAGACTTTCTCCTCTCCAATCAAAGAATGAATCATTTTCTGACTCTATAGAAGTCTGGCTTGGAACCCCTAGGGTCTCTTGTCGGATGAATAGTGACAACAGGGAGGACCTTCACTTTTACTTGTGCATATAGCACTATCACCTCCATGTTTGTACGAACCCCAGGTTGATAAGTAAAGTTGGTAGCCCAGGAGTTGTAGCATCCTTGCTACAATATTGGCGTTCATCACAAGTTCTTCTAGTTGATGAGATACTACGAAATTGATTGATTTTGTAGCTGTCGAGTTCTTGTTTCTATGCTCCTTTAGGTTCTAATATGACTTTTCCTTCCTCGTCATGTTTTGGCAATATTGTTTGAATTGGGAGCTTGTTTACAACTTTCTTTAAACATGAAACATGGAAAAATGGGTGCACTCGTGAAGTTGTAGGAAGCTACAATTTGTATGCCATAGTACCAATCTTTTGCAACACCTTGTGTGGACCATAATACATTGGTGATAATTTATTATCCTTCTTAGCTTGCTTGAGGGATATGTTTCTACATAGTTGCACCCATAGGAATACCTAGTAACCTACATCAAAACTTCTTTCATTGTGATATTGATTTGCATGTTGTTTCATTCTATTCTATGCCAAAGTGAGGTTATCCTTTAAGAGTTTGAGAACTTGTTTTTGATGCTTGATGTGATCTTCCATTGCTTCAACCTTATAATTTTGTCTTAAAGATGATGTGATAGATGGTGGATGATATCCATAAAGTTCCATAAATGGGTTCTTTTTTGTTGTAGTATGGAAGGAAGTGTTATACCACCATTCAGCCAAAGGCAACCATTTGACCCATTATGTCTGTTTATCAAAGACAAAGCAACGAAGATATCCTTCCGAACATTTATTTACTATTTGAGTTTTCCCTTTAGGTTGAGGATGATAAGATGAGCTATGAGATAACTGAGTACCGAGACAGGATAATAACTTTGTCCAAAAATTTCTAGAGAAAATGGGATCTCTGTCAATTACAATAATCTTTGGGTTTCCATGTAGCTTTTGAATTATTTCCGTAAATGCAGTAGAAATTGTATTGCCTTTAAAAGGATGAGATAATGCACAAAAGTGTGCATATTTGGTAAGTCTGTCAACTACCACCATGATGGCACTCTCTCCCTAAGACTTGGGTAAACCTATGATAAAATCCATTGAAGCCTCCTCCCAACATTGGCTTGGAATGGATAAAGGTTGTAATAGACCTAGGGTCTTAATTGTTTCAACTTTATTTTATTGGCAAACCACACATTCCACCACAAAATTTTGAATATCCAATTCCTTATTAAACCTGTGGTAAGTTTTTAAAAATATTGAGTGCCCTCCTAAGGGAGAAGTGTGTGATTCCAAAATAATATTTTGTTTGATTTGGGAATTCTTAGATAGCTATAAGCAATCCTTGTACCATAACGAATCATTTTTCCAGCTGAATGTATCAGATGTACTGGGATCTTGTAACTTTTTAATGAGTTCCCACACTTCTTCGTCATTCTTCCATTCATCCCTTCCTTCATTTGTCCAATCTGGTTGGATAATAGAAATGGCACAAAGCAATGCTTCCACACGCTCATCGTTTCTTGAGAGTGCAACTGCCACAAAATTTTTCTTCCTTTTTTTGTAGATGATTTCAAATTCACAACCCAACATCTTTGTGAACCATATTTGTTTCTCTTCTAAAGATAATCTTTGTTCTAAAAAGTATTTAAGACTATCATGATCCATTTTTGCCTTGAAGTGTCTTCCCATTAGGTAGGGTCGCCATTTCTTAAGTCTAAGTAGTATTTTCAACATTTTCTTCTAATAAATAAATTTCTGTAAATACTTTTGTTTGACTGGATGAATTTCAAAAGCAATGGGTCTTTCTTCTTGCGTTAAAAAAGTAGCAATTCCATTTCCTGAGACATCACATTACAAAATAAAGGTTTTTGTGAAGTTTGGTGTAGCTAAGACGGTGCTTGGCACATTGCCTCTTTAAGATGTTAAAAGGCCTTTGTTGCTTATGGAGTCCGTGAAAATGCATAATTCTTAAATAATTTTTTTAGAGATGCTATTGTTGGCTGCATGGGGCTTGAGCCAAGTTCAACATTAATTAGCCAAACAAATTTGTACACTAATGGCCCTTTCGGCATCAGCCAGTGGAGCGTGGACTGAAGTCTCACCTGAAGTAGAATGGGGGAATGTTGGAACCAAGTTTCCACACCCTGAGATGGTTGTGATGTCGGTTTATATCCCCTATTTCTTCTTTCGCACAAGTTACTAAGCTCTCAGGCTCTGTCAGTCTAGCTGATTCAAATTGGATCCTTAAACATTCTCTAAGTTTTCATGACTGTTTCATCAAGCTTAAAAATCTTATGAATATTGAGCTTATCAGAAATAACCTCTAAACAATGGCAATTTGTGGTTAGCACGGAAAAATGAGGACCCTCGGTCAAAGCACGCAGACCGTTGGCCCATGGTGGCTACGCACTAGCACAAATTTACAAATGGGAGGTCAAATCCAAAAATAGAGGTAGTTCCTAATATGAAATTAGGGCATCCCCCTCAGTGAAGGAAATCCCCCAAGTGCTCGGTCACGAGGAAAAGAAAAAAACTGTATGGAAATCACAGATTCCATCAGAAGGCGAGTCCCATGCTAAAACTGGCAGGATATCGGAAGGGCTTCAAGTGGTAAGTGGGTTCGATTGAGTCTCACCTGATTCCATACACTGGGTGACATGCGTCTAGTGGATGAGAGAGAAAACCACTCACATCGTGCGGGTAAAGGTCATGCTACTTACCTGCCTGATATGGATGGAGACTGTAGGATCTGGAGGCTCCAGATCAACAGCGGAGAAATGATCCAATGGATGACCAGATTTGACGGGGAAATAGGTTGAGTCATATAAGATTTGAGGTCCGGAATGACTAATGAGTTGGCAGAGGAATTAGTTTCGTGGGAAATCTTGAAGCAACAAAAATAACGACTGTTCAAAGAGAACTGAAACTTAGTTCATGAGAAAACAAGTGGCCACCTCTCTGTGAAGCGTTACACAATGATGATGACACAGAGCAACAAAATTCAAGTGGACGGAGGTAGGTGATCTAGAGAGCGGGGAAGTGGAAATGAACAGTTAGGGAGCATATTGGCTTTAAGCCACAAACAAACAAAGGGTAAAGGGAGGTAGAGAAAGAGAAGTAGAAAACCAAGAGGTAAGAAAGAAGTAAATTGTAGAGAATTGAGAAGCCGTGCTGACTTGCACACAAAGGCATCATTGAGCAGACAAAGATAGAGAGAGTCTAAGAGTCTGTGAACTCCACAGAAGGTTTCAGAGGTTCAAGCAACTCTTTTGTGTATACCTGTCAGGTATTGAGTACCAAATTGGACTCATACCACTAAGAACAGTTGAGATCAAGATTCAGTAAGGGGCGTCTATGTACTCTAGATACTTGGGGAATCCAAGTACAATCCTACTGATCATCATCTGTTCCATGAGACTCAATTTGAGCTCACTATTGTAAAAACTATGCTTTAAGACACAATAGAAAGGCCACCATTGAAGGCTAGGCTAGGAGACATAGCCCAATAGGATTGGGAGAACTCCTTATTAAATTTGTTGTGTTTATGTGTTTTTTTACTATGTTCTCTTACTATTTTAGTGTCTACGTATTTTGCAATATTATTAATCCATTGCATCAAATAACATAGGCATACCCCAACACTTGAGTCTGTAGTACCTTCATTATTTCTCTGAGGTCATCTACGAGTGATTTTAGATCAAGTGGTATCAAAGCTCGTGGTTGTTAAGGTTAGACAATCTTGTGCTAGATTTTATCGTTGAATGCTAACTAGATCAAAGCTTAAATTAGGAGAAGGAGATTTGGTTGAAACTAACCCAAAAATTGGAAGAGCCTATCCTCAAAAGAAAATGTCAGAAGAAAGTCCCTTGGGACCAAACCCCCAATTTATAGATAGTTTCGTGGCCATGAGGTCCATGGTGGAGGAAATGTGTATGGACTTTAGGAAACATAAAGATCAAGATTCATCAAGCTCCAAACAAGATAAAGGAGAAGAAGAGTCTCTCCTTCATGACCACTCAAAAGGCAAAGGGAAAGAAGAAAACTTTCTCACACCTCCTAATAGCCCTGAACATAAAAAGAAGACATCTTTGATTAAATTAGATGTTAAATTTGATTTACCAATATATGATGGAGAGTTGAATGCAGAGAAGTTAGATAATTAGATCAGAGAAATTGATGTTTATTGTAGAGAGTATCGACTCAGACAAGAGTAAGGCTCAGCTGGCCAGCCTACGCCTCAGAGGCACTACCTTGGCATGGTGGGAAGGCAGGACACAGCTAACATGAAGAGACATGGTAAGATTCTTTCTGTCTAGAGTGAATTTGTTTCTGAAATAAAAAAGTAGTTCTATCCACTAGCTTACATGCAGCAAGCCATGATGAGCTGGCAAACTCTTCACTAGTAAAAAGGGAAAAGTATACAAGGTTACACCCAAGAATTTAGGAAAAGAGCTTTGATTCTAGGAATTTCTTTAGACTCACCTGGGACTCTGTTGAAGTACATAGGTGGTCTACATAGCTACATGAGGCACACTATCCTCATGTTTAATCCCACTAGTATAAATGAGCTATCTACTCAAGCTACGCATCTAGAAGCTAGAGGAAAGAATGGGAACCCGAAAGTTGGGGGATCATCCAAGCCCATTGCAAGTAAGAATAAGGATAAAAGAAAATAGAAATGGAAAGAGAGGAAGGCCAACACTGCACAGAAAAGCAAGTCTTCATGCATTCACTATAAGAAGGATGGGTATGATGATGAGCACTGTTGGATCCTACATCCGCAGCTAAGACCTAACAAGTTTGAGGGCAAGAAGAAGAAGACTGTTGTAGCTATTTAGAAATATTTGGGGTCAGACTCAGGAGATGAAACAACCATTGCAACCACAGGTATAAAAGGTAAAAATTCTGAAGCATCTACTAGTAATTCTACACAATCTACTAATAATGAAGAAAATGAGAGAAAAAGACATGAGCTTTATCATATTCGAGTTATTTCCAAGCATCAAAAGATTGATACTTTGTTTGATATTGGCTCACAAGTAAATTTAATTTCTGAAGCAATTATAAAGAAGTTGGGATTACTGACTACACCTCACAAGAAACCATACCCATTAGGTTGGTTAAGTGATAAAGCACAACTACAAGTGACTAGACAATGTAAAGTTAAGTTTTCTTTTGGGTTAGCATTTGTAGATGAGGTTGAGTTAGATATAGCTCCTTTGGATATATGTGAAATTTTTTTAGGAAGTCCTTACTTGTATGATAGAAAAACTATTTTCTATAGATCTGACAACAAATGTTTGCTCGTTAAAGATGGAATCGAATATATTGTAAGAGATCATAAGATCAAGAATAATTATACTCTCATAGACTCAGGGCAGATGAAACGAATTGTAAATTCATGCAAACAATTTTTACTGATGGTTGTAAAGGAAAAAAACCTGATAAAACAAATTTATTTGAGGGCTGTGATGCTAAACAACAAGATGATCTAGAAAAAGTTGTTTCAGAATATGATATCTTGTTTCAAGAACCTAAAGGTCTGCCACCCAAAAAGGAAATATTGCATGACATTAATTTGCTGCAGGATGCTCCATTTCTTAACATCAGAATGTACATGTTGTCCGCTTTAGAGAATGTAGAAATCAATAAGCAGGTGCAGGTGTTGCTCGAAAAGGGGTTCATCAGACCCAGTACATCACCAAGTGGGTCTCCAATCATTTTGGTGAAAAAGAAATATGGCTCGTGGATAATGTGCATTGATTACTGAGCACTGAATAAGATAACAATAAAAAATATTTATACCCTTCCTCGCATAGATGATCTATTAGATCAGTTAAAGGAAGCTATTTATTTTTCCAAGTTAAACTTGCATAGTGGATATCATCAGTTCAGAGTTGCAGAACAAGATGCATGGAAGACTGCTTTCAAAATAAAGTAGGGATTGTATGAGTGGTTGGTTATGCCTTTTATCTTAACTAATGCTCCTGCTACTTTCATGAGAATAATGAATGATGTACTTAGACCTTTTCTGGATGATTTTGTTATTGTATATCTAGATGACATTCTTATATTTAGCAAAATGTTGGAAGAACATTTAAAGCATGTTAAGCAGACACTAGATGTTTTGAAAAGAGAAAAACTTTATGTTAAAATCTCAAATTGTGAATTTGGCAAACCATCTTTGAATTATTTGGGACATATAGTAGGGGGAGGTGAATTGAAGATAGATCCCTTTAAGGTGGCAGTCATTGTAAACTAGCCTAAACCCAAATCTGCTACAGAAGTTAGAAGCTTCTTAGGAGCAGCACATATTGGAGAATGTTCATTTCTAAATTTTCCTTAATTGCATCTCCCTTACATGCTTTAATAGGATTGAACAAGGTGTTTCGGTGGGCAGGAAAATAGCAGAAGGGCTTCGACACCTTGAAAGAAAATATTAGTACAGCGCCAGTGTTAGAACTACCCAATCTTCAAAGACCATTTGAGATCCAAACAGATGCCATTGACTATGTCATGGGAGCAGTGTTGATATAACATGGTAAACCGATATGTTATCATTCTAACATGTTTAATTCTACAGTAGTTAACTATCTCACATAAGATAAAGAATTGTATGCATTAATGCAGAGGGTGAAAAAGTGGAAACATTACTTAATGGGCAAAGAGACAGTTATATATACTGATCATCAACCACTTCAATATCTACACTCCCAAACTAAGTTGCAGCAATCAAGACATTATAGATGGATGGGTTTTCTACAGCATTTTCATTTAGTCATCAGATATAAAAATGGCATACACAATAAAGTTGCAGATATGTTATCTAGACCAATTATAAATGCATCTACTATACTTAAGCATAATTCAGTATTGCATGAGAGCTACATTGAACAATATGCTCAAGATATAGATTTTAAAGATGTATATGCAACATTAACTCAAGGAAAATGAGTAGAATAACTGGATTATTATATTAAGGACCAACTTTTGCATCAATTGTGGGAAGCTATGCATTCCACAAACTGAAAGAGTAAAGATAATTCGAGAAGCACACACTTCTCTAATATCAGGTCACTTTGGGGTAAGTAAAATGGTTGCACAGCTGCAAAGATTTTGTTATTGGCCAAAAATGAATGAGATAGTTTCTAGATATGTAAGATGGTGTACCATGTGTGCTAAAAGCAAGCTCAGCAATAGAAAACTAGGCTTGTACACTCCACTTCCAGTTCCTTCTCATCCTTGGGAAAACGTTTCCATCGACTTTGTTGGAAGACTTCCTATATCTAGGAAAGGTCGTGACTATTTATATGTTGTTGTTGATAGGTTCAGCAAAATGTGTATTTTGATATCTTGTAATAAACAAATTACAGCTAAACAAACTACAAAGTTGTTCTTTTAGCATGTATGGGTTCATTTTGGATTTCCCACTTCCATTGTATCTGATCGAGACACCTGATTTGTTGGGAAGTTTTGGTCGAGTCTATGGGAACTGATGGACACCAAATTGAAGAAAAGCACAACCTTTCATCCATAGACAGATGACTAGACAATAGTGGTTAATAGGATAATGAACCAGTTGCTCAGAGGCTATTGCAGCAAGCATCCCAAACTCTGGGATGAACATTTTTGTTATGTACAGCATGCTTACAACCGAGAAAAACATTCCTCTACATAGAGATCTCCTTTTGAGACCTGTTTTGGTTTCACACCAAGGTGTCCCTTGGATTTTGTCTTTGGTAAAAACAAAGCAGTTGAGGGACACAGTAATCTGGACAAGGCAATCAAGTTCATTGAATAAATCCAAGAGATTCACCAGGTAGTATAGGAACAACTGGAAAATAGCCAAGCCAAATACAAGGCAATGCATGACAAGCATCAGATGGAGCATAGTTTCCAAGTTGATGATCAATTCTGGTTGTATATCAGCAAAGACAGAATGCAAGGTGAAGGTAAAAAGCTAAAGCCAATAAGGTATGAACCTTTCAAGATACTTCAGAAAATTGGTGAGGATTCTTTTCACCTTGATTTACCAGCTTACATGCACATCTACTCAATCGTTAATTCAGATAGCTTGAGAGTATTTGAAGCTTCATTAATTGAAGATCCTGAAGAGCTAGCTTGAGAGTATTTGAAGCTTCATTAATTGAAGATCCTGAAGAGCAGAATCAATTGCCTTCTATTGATGATCTGTTACCTGAATATCTCAATGAATTGCAGGAAGACACAGTTCTGGATGGGAATGTGAGGACAACACATAGGGGAGATGTTGAGTACCTCAGGATTGGACTCAAGTGTTCAATGCCAAGCAGTGCAAAGTGGATAGAGATTAGACAAGTGAGATAGTTATACCCTCACTTAGTCGATGCTTGAAAACCAACTTTTGATGGTCCAAAAGATTTTTCAGTGGGAAGGCTGTGATTTGAATTGGATCCTTAAACATTCTCTAATTTTTCATGACTGTATAAAATTATGTCAAGATTCAAAATCTTATGGATATCGAGCTTATAAAAAATAACATCTAAACAATGGAAATTTGTGGTCAGCACGGAACAATGAGGACCCTTGATCAAAGCGCGTACACGGTTGGCCCATGGTAACCACGCATTGGCACAAATTGACAAGTAGGAGGTCAAATCCAAAAATAGAGGCAGTTTCTGATACGCGATTAGTGCTAAAGTGCTAATCCCGTATTGTAGGGCGTCCCCCTCAGTGAGGGAAATCCCCCAAGCATTCAATCACGAGGAAAAGCATAAAATCGTATGGAAATCATTGATTCCATCAGAAGGTAGGTCTAGCTCTAAAACTGACAGGATATCAAAAGGGCTTCAAGCAGTAAGTGGGTTCGACCGAGTCCCACCCGATGCCATACACTGGGTGACACGCATCCAGCAGATGAGAGAGAAAATGGCTCACATCATGTGAGTAAAGGTCATGCTACTTACCTGCCCAGTATGGATGAAGACCGTAGGATCTGGAGGCTCCAGATCAATGATAGATAAATGATCCAATGGATGACCATATTTGATGGGGAAATAGGCTGAGTCATATAAGATTTGAGGTCTAGCATGACTGATGAGTTGGCAGAGAAATCACTTTCATGGGCAATCTTGAAGAAACGGAAATAATGACTGTTCAAAGAGAACTGACACTCAATTCATGAGAAAACAAGTGGCCACCTCTCTGTGAAGCGTTACACATTCTTGATGATGTAGAGCAAGGGAATTCAAGTGGACAAAGGCAGGAGATCTAGAGAGCCGGGAAGCTGAAACGAAAATTTAGGGGGAAGATTGGCTTTAATCAACGAACAAACAAAGAGTAAAGGGAGGCAGAGAAACAGAAACAGAAATCCGAGAGACAAGAAATAAGTAAATTGAAGAGAGTAGAGATGCTGAGCTGACCTGCAGACAAAGGTAGCATCGAGCAGATAGAGACAGAGAGAGTCTGAGAGTTTGTGAACTCCAAAGAAGGCTTGAGAGGTTCAAGCAACTCTTTTGTGCATACCGGTCAAGTATTGAGTACCAAATTGGACTCATACCACTAAGACCAGTTGAGGTTGAGATTTAGTAAGGGGAGTCTGTGTACTCTAGAGACTTGGGGAATCCAAGTACAATCCTATTGATCATCATTTGTTCTGTGAGGCTCAATTTGAGCTCACTATTGTAAAAACTCTGCTTTAAGACATAATAGAAGGGTCGCTGCTAAAGGCTGGACCGGGAGACGTAGCCCAGGAGGATTGGGTGAACTCATTAAATTTGTTGTGTTTATGTGTTTGCTCCCTATGTTCTCTTACTATTTCAGTGTCTGTGTATTTTGCAATCTTATCGATCTATTGCATAAAATAAAATAGGCACACCGTAGTACTTGAGTCTCTAATACCTTCATTATTTCTCTGAGGTCATCTACGGGTCATTTCAGATCACTAGCCCTTTACTCCACCCTTTAGTACCTCTGCGAAAGAGTACGATCGACCTTCGCACAGCCCTAGCCTGTGGTTGATGTACATTAGTGCTACCATAACAATGTATTACACCAATTCCTAAGTTATCTTAAGTGTTTTGCTTAGCTTTCTAAACATTCAGAGTTAGCACTAGGTAAATAGATATTCTTACTTGCATTTAATTAACCAACATAATTACATACATCTGCACGTCACATAAGTGTTGTAAATGAAATCCATACACAATATGACAAGATGTATTAACAGGAAATAAATACACAGGAGTTGCAGAGTACTTCTCTTTATTGATATCTTCATATTATCACAGACTCTATCCGCCCTATGTACATAGCTACACAGGTCTGTGCATTCAGTTGCGGACTTATACCTTATGCCTCTGTGCACTCAGCTGTAGATCCTCTACCTATGCCAAGACCCGAAACACTTAGACTTTGCTATCAAGACACTTTACTCCATTCTTCGCTAAAGGCTTCTTAACTTAATACTTCTTAGAGCTTACTTACTTAGCTCTTTTTATACAATCCCATGGTCCATAGACCATGGATCGGTATTTACGGCTGACTTTACACTTTACAAGATAAGGGTGGATAACCATTTATGGCTTATGACACCTTCGTGGTCTACGACCATAAAATGCAGAGAATTTACAACTTTATTGCAAGACTTGACCCAAAACATGGAATTTTAGTCCCAAAACTATCCTTGAGGAATGTCATTCCCAACAGGCCCCCAACACAAATATCGTGACTCACTCTCAAGTCAGTTTGCGAGCACAGAGATCTTAGTGTGATGACCTCCCAACTCGACCTGTATGACTGCAACCTGGATAGTGCATGGTGCAGCCGCATACTTTGTGTATTCTTCCCTTGGGGCTGAATGGGTCCCAAAAAATCTCTCGGCCATTCCTCAAAGGGTTGTAACGTCATCTACAGATTCAGAGGAAGCTCATCCCTCCATGATGGCTTGCCTATCCTTTGACATACATCACACGCCTTGCAGTAATCTTTTGAATCTTGATGGAGGGTTGGCCACCACCACCGTGTGCGTAGAATCTTATGCACAGTTACTCTTTCTGCATAATGACCTCCCACAATGCTCCCATGAGCATCTGCGAAGATGCTGCTTCTTTCAAACTCTAGTACATATCATCGCAATATTTCATTAGACCCCATTTTGTAAAGATGTCGAACAATGACATAAAAGTTTGTTGCGCACATGACTAACTCCTTCTTCTGTTGGATGGTGTATCCTTCTCGGGTAGTCCTAGTCATTAGGAAGTATATGATATCTTCAAAATGACCATCCATGACGTGCATTGCAAATAGCTACGTGTCAGGTAATCCCTCCTCCAAATTAGTGGACTCTTCCCCTGTTTCGATGCACGAAAAATGATCCCATCCCACGCTTAGTCATCCAGGCTTCACAATGACTTCAAAATCATACTCCTAGAATAATAACAACCACCTACAAGTTCTCCCCCCCAACACAAGCTTATTGACTAGGTATTTCAGTGCAGAATGATTCATGTACATCTTAAAATTTCCACCAAGCGAATAGTGTCTAAACATCTGGAGCGGGTATGCTATGGCGAACCCTCGTGCTCGATGGTGGAATAGTTCTTCTCAGCATTGGATAACCTTCTACTTGTGAATGCTATAGGATGATCTAATTCTCCTCCATGAGCATGTGTCAACACTGCTCCCAATGCTATACATGACACATCGACATGTACATGAAGCTCCTTCTTCCAATCCAGGAAGACTAAAATCGGTGCGGTGGTCATATTTTCCTTCAATACACCCAAGATTTTCTTTCATTCCTTGTTCAAACAGAACGTGACATCATTTTTCAATAGCTTCTCCATAGGCATGGTGATATGGGCATAGCCCTTGATAAACTTCTTGTAATACCCAGTATGTCCTAAGGTTGTGCACAACTGTTTCACACTCCTTGGTGCTTCCAAGTTAAGTATCACCATGATATTTGTAGGATCTATCATTAGTCCTTGTCTACAAACCACATGACCCAACATAGTCCCAAAAGGAACACAAAACAGGAACTTCTTCAGATTGAGTGCGATCTGGTACCTTTGAAAGGTATCTAGCATTAGGCACAAACTTGCTACATGGTGTTTTCCTAGACCAAACATAGTCCTGTCATTAAAGTACACGTCTAGAAACTTATGAATAATTTCCTTGAACACAGTAACAACTACACAAAAAAAAATCATAGGTGCATTCTTCAATCCAAAAGGCATTACAGTGTCCTATAAACAACCCCACTCGGTCGTAAAGGTCATCTTACTTCTATCCTGCAACACGATTTTGATCTGATGTTACCCGGAGAACCCATCATTGAAGGAATATGCTTCATGACCACCGACATTATCCAACACCTCATCAGTGAATGGAGTCGGGAAAGGATCATGCATGTAAGAATCATTCAACGTCCTGAGATCTACGCATATCCTTATTTCATCCTTCTACTTCTCCTGTATCACCATTGCACTTACCTAATCAGATTCTTCTATGGGCTCAATGATGCCTGGTATGAGCATCTTGTTGAGCCCTAACAAGACCTTCTCCTTAGACTTCTTATTGAGATGGTAAGGTCTTTGCTTAACCGACTTCATGTCAGGTTTTAACATGATCTTCATAATGCCTAGCACTCGTATTATCCCTTTTAGCTCCATAACTTGGTAGGGAACAACTCCTGGTGTTCGTAGAGAAATTAAATGATGTTATCCACCATTGTGGCATCCCAGTAATCTCCAATATTCCCAAATTTGGGTTCAGCCTCCGTACCAATATTTACCTGTTTCATTTTCAATGGCGCGGTTATATTAGGATTTTTAATCTGTGGTCCCTCAACCTCGTGGTGAACCTCTATTTCATGGATGTTAATCTTTCATGGATCCCCATCTTCTTCTTCAATGATCACATTATAGCATTCCAGTGCGTGACTGAACTAAGTAGTCCAATTGGGTTGAATTAGATCCAATGGATCTTGCGGTATCCTAAATATTGTTATGTTCACCTCTTGTAGCACTTCGTCAATACAGTCAAAACTATCTTCAAATATGAAAGTCATTATGAATCCTTCACGCAGAATATGCCATTCACCTATACCACGGTGGAGCTTTGTTTCGAAGTGCCAGTTCATCAGTATGATATCCAAGGTATGACAGAACAAGTGCACCCATTCCGGTTGGGGCTTCTCTCCATAAGCTTGAGCCCATTTGGCCAAGTGTGCATGCAGATCATCCTTCCCATCATATTTGTCTGTTATTCATGCCTTCAACTTCCCAAAGCGTGTCCTCATCATCCTCCTACACTCACACCAATCATCAAAGCTACCCTTGTGCGTACCCCGCCATCTTGATGGCGTAGCATGGAGTGCCTCTAAGCACTACTTTTTTGGTACTTCCCTCTCAAATGCATCCAAAAATACATCTACATAATTCAAGCCATCATAAGTGGGAAGATTTCTTACTTCTAATGACACAAAAAACAACGACTAGGTAATCATGTTATAGCTCAGTGTGGTGACTTCATGCAAGTGATTCTGCCAACGCTATAATTCTTCATCAGAGTCTGAGGTGCAGGAACTCTCACAATCCCATGTAATTTGTTCACCTGCTGTGAGATTCACCCAATCTTGGTCTTGCACTATTATCTTATATATACAGTCTAAATCATCGTCACTCTCATAATCATGGACTGGTTCGGTATAGCACGACCATTCTGCAGGATCTAGGGATACTATTATGTGAAGCGATTTCTTCTCAAATATCATCTTTCACTTCTTTAGGTTGATTACCCCATTCATATCAGTAGCCCAATCAATGCCAAGGAGCACATCGTAGGGATTGTTTTCATCCATAATTTCTATTAGTTCAAAGTCATCTAATGTGCTCGTGCCTTCAATATCTATAAGTCTCCTTGTAGCTGCCCTACGGTGATGATATTTTGTTGATTTCCATCCTTAACTGAATCAGAGACCACTATAGTGAGGGTCTTCCCAACCACTCCCAAGTCAGCTTTGGTAGGACATTCGTGTCTGCCCCCAGATCCAAAATAACGTGATCCATTTCATATTCTCTTATCTATGCGACCAGTCTCATTTCTTGCCTTGTCCTTTCCTTATGCTTACCAATATTTCATACCATGCGTGGTTCACCTGAAGTGTTTCCAATGCATCTATTTAAAAGCTCCTATAATCCCTTCACAGCCTTGCTATCACCCAGTAGCTTCATGCAGGTTTCTAGAAAGGTCGTAAGCATAGAAGGGTCTATCTCCTGATCATGCTTATCCTTGTTCCCTGAGGTGGAGGCCTCAAAAAAGCTCTTCTTTGCTTCCATGAACATTTCACGTGCACACTCCAAGTCAAATTCATCCTCCTTCATCGGAGATTTGTGAACCCACGTGCTGTCTTCAGGTTGTTTCCCCTTATCATCTCATGTTGTAATTCCACTTTGAAGCACTATATTCACATGCAGATCCTCTTCGCAAGGCTCAGAACTCATCATATACAAGTTTTGAGTTAGATGAGGTGGTAGCACCCCTTTGTCACATCTCCTCACTATTAGCTTAGGACAGTCCTTCGTTTCATGATCAAACAGAGTGCAATATTTGCACGATGGGCGCATTGGGTTAGTGCAATCACGAGGATAGTGTTCTAGTTGTCTACAATTGTAGCAGATTAGCTGTCCCCGACCTCTACCAAGTCCTCCACCACCTTGGCCTCATCCACACCCCTAAAATCTTGTTCGCGCCATCCCCATGTTGTAGTTAGGGGGCCACATTTCTACCTGAATGCTATAGGCGAGTGTTCTGTCCATCATCAATTCATAGCTTTAGCAGTTGTGCTCATCATTCCCTACCAACCTACAAAAGTATACAATAGTTTTTGTGGTGTTTGTACAAACTTTTGCAGCAAATGACAGTTATCTGTTGCCCGTTTTCTTGCTACCTAACATATAATGTACCACAATGTAGGCCCTGCACTTGGTCCTGCTTGAGCTTTCGACCTCAAAGGCATCAGTCCTCGTCCTGCAATATAGTTCACAAAGACCAAGTAAAGGTATTTGTCATGCCCTTGACTTTTAAATTTCAGGCACCATACCTCTTCATGCACCTCCGGTCAAGTTGTTCTATCCTTCTTCAAACCTTGCATCTCAAGGCAAAGATTTTGCAACTGCACATGGATCTGTTGAACCCCGGGATTCAGATCTTACATCAGTGTTTCATATCGTTTCATTCCAATCTCCAAGGCCTCTTCCTGAGTCATAATCTTCTGTTGTGACACCGCAACCCTTAGGTGTGGCAGGAGCGAAGCCTTGAACCACTCATGGTGTTTTCGATCTGTTAAGTTCATATTAGCTTCGTAGATTTTACATTTTGACCTTTGATCCAATTCCCAAGGTGTCTTGCCTGGTTTCATCGCGATTTCCTTGAACCCTACAATCGATTATGCTTTAGATTTAGGCCTACTGAATTCTTTATTTAGTGTGGTAGGGATGTCTGCCACTCTAGCATTCGGGTTATCACTAGAGTACTTAATGTACCAAGTTAGCACACGATCCTGCAAAGCACTAACTAATGTTGCCTTCTTCATGTGATCATCTATAATGCCCTGAGCTTCCCATACATCTTTCACAATGAACCAAAACTAGTTCGGGTCCTCATTTCCCAAGCCTTTAACCAAAGGTAGCTTCACTGAATTCACCATGTTGAACTGTGGTGGAGGTGGTGGTGGTATGGGTGAAGTCGCAGGTGATGGTGGTGAAGTTGGAGGTGGTTTGGGTGGAGGTGGCAGGATTCCTTGTATTATTAAGTGAATTTCACTTCGTGTAGAAGCTTGCAGTACTCCCTCTTCATCACCCAGTGGAGGTGAAATTAATGGACTATATTTAGGACCTTTTCTTCCTTCGTTCCTGTAACTCTTTGCACTTCGAGTAGCCTCAAACATCTAGGTAGATGCATAACCTTTTTTTTGCACAATAACATCTTAATCCAGCTATTCAAAGACTTCAAGTACTTACCTCACAGACCTTTGAAAAAGCATCACTCCACCTTGTTGTAGCTAACTAAGGTATCGACCGTGAATTCAGTAACCAATCCTCCTATGATTCAATTGAGCCAGTGATCAACATCATGGGAGATCTTACCCTCAGAAGATTCCAGTCTCTGTACTAACTCCAGGGTCCAAGCAATAGGACTATCAAGTCTCCACCTTCCTTGGCTATCCTCTAGCTTTGCAATCCACTCGTATAAATCAACTGGAAAAGAGCAGAAAAAGATCTCCTGTATTTTTGTATACAGGTACCTGCCTAGCCACTGTTCCTTTTGTCAGTTGTGGATTTCTATTCTTCTACACCACAAATTCATGGATCTTCTAAGCTAACCAGTGTTTGACCTCTTTCTTAGTTATATTCCAGTGATATGACATCACACATCTCTTATGAAAATTCTGGTCCCAGCAACGAAACCATTTGTTGGCTACATGGGGCCTGACCCAGGTTCAACATTAGTTAGCCAGAAAAATCCCTACACTACTGGCCCTTTCGGTGTCAACTCATGGAGCGCAGACTGAAGTCTCGCCTGAAGAAGTATGGGGGGATGCTAGAACCAAGTTTCCACACCCTGAGATGGCAATGATGTTGGTTTGTACCCGTTGTTCCTTGTTTTGTGCAAGTCACTAAGCTCTTAGGCTCTGTCAGTCTATCCCCTTACTCTGCCCTTCAGTACATTCATGAAAGAGTATGATCGACCTTCGTGCAACCCTAGCCTATGGTCTAGGTACTTTCGTGCTACTACAACAGTGTATTGCACTAGTTCCCAAGTTATCTTAAGTGTTTTTCTTAACTTGATAAACATTCATAGTTAGCACTATGTAAACATATATTCTTATTTGCGTTCAATTAACTAACATAATTACATACATTCGTGCATCACATAAGCATTGTAAATGAAATCCATACACAATATGATAAGATGTATTAACAGGAAATAAATACATAGGAATTGCGGAATACTTCTCTTTATTAAGATTATTGCGGACTCTATCCACCCTGTGCACACAGTTGTAGGGGTTGGCAAACTCAACTACAGACTTCTACCATAGGCCTCTGTGCACTCAACCACAGAGCGTTTACCTACGCTAAGACCCAAAACACTTAGACTTCGCTATCAATACCCTTTCCTCCATTCTTCGCTAAAGACTTCTTAACTTACTACTTCTTAGAGCTTACTTAGCTAGCTATTTTATACAATCCCATGGTTCACAGACCATGAGTGGATCTCTACAGCCAACTTTACACTTTACAAAATAAGGACGAACAACCCTTTATGACTCATGACACCTTCGCGCTCTGCGACCACAAAATATGGAGACTTTACAACTTTATTACAAAACTTGACCCAAAACATGGGCTTTTAGCCCCAAAACTATCCTTGGGGGATCCTGTTCCCAACAGCTGCTATTCTCCCATAATTCTTAACAAACCTGCGATAATACCTTGTCAACCCAAGAAATCATCATAGATGCTTCATGGATGTGGGGATTTTCTATTCCTTAATGGCTTTAATGTTGCTAGGGTCTACCTTAACACCTTCATGAGATACAATATGACCCAGATATTGCACCTCTTGTACTCCAAAGAAACATTTGCGACTTTTTGCATATAATTGTTTCTCCTCCAATAGTTTGATCACCCAGTCAACATGTTGAACATGATCCTTCCAAGACTTTTCATAGATTAGTATATCATCAAAAAATCCTAACAAAAATTTTCTAAGTAAGGTTTTGAAAACGGAATTCATCAAACCTTGAAATGTAGGAGGTGAATTGGTAAGGCCAAAGGGCATGACCAAAAATTCATAATGACCCTCAAATTTGGTGAAGTAAATTGATCCATGGAATTCAACCAATAATTCACCAATGATAGGAATGGGAAATTTATCTTTAATAATGAGCTTGTTGAGCTCCCTATAATTCAGACGCATGTTCCATGATCCATCCTTCTTGTGCACCAATACTAATGGAGCAGGGAAAGAACTTTGACTAGGTTGAATTATACCAACCTCTAGCATTTATGCAACCATACGTTCAATTTCACTCTTTTGGGCATAGGGATATCTGTATGGCATGATATTTGGAGGAACACTTCCTAGAATCAAATGAATAGCATGATCATGATGATGGATACGTGGAAGGCATTTAGGAGTCTCAAATACCTTGGAATGATTGTCCAACACTCTTTGGAGATCTAGAGAAATAGATGATTTCGACATGGGAACCTCTAGTGGACATAATTGTGAAATTATGCCTAGTTTTTCTTTCTTTAGAAGCTTTGTCATTTTGTTAGAGCTCATTATCTTTCTCGGTTTCCCTGCGATACCCATTAATTCAACTTCCTTTCCTTCTGAGCAAATTTCATGAAACATTTTTGAAAGGTAAAAGATATTGTACCAAAGGATTATACCCATTGGACTTTGTTGTAGAGACTACAACCACACTCATAAATTTTTCCTTAGCTTTGTTTTGTAGCCTCCCTACCAACCTTTCATAACACCTTGTCTTGTTCGTCAAGTACACAAACTTCATTGTTTTTCTCACACAAAGACAACCTATTGGCCAAAGCTTGATGCATTCCCCTCACAGGTTATTCATCCTAACTCGGTCCAGTTGCAGGCTGAGCAGCTCCCCAAATAAATCACACAATTCTAGAGGGAAACCATCCTTCCCTCAAGAAATTATGCAATTATTTCTAACACCATGTTGGGCTCCAGAATTGTGCAATCCTCCCAGTTAGGTTTCACCTAGAAAACTACACAATCCTGGGTAGTAGTTAGCTGCTCAGCCCAGGAACTACGGAATCTTGGGTAGCATTTCCCAGAAATTGCACAAATCTACTGGGCAGCCAGCCTAGCTCCCATCTAGAAATGCGCATTTTCTCCAAGCAGTTGAGCAGCCTCATGCATGAGCAGTTGGGTTGAATATTTCCACCCAAGACCTAGGAAACTTGACATGCATGCATGTCTTACTTTTTCCTCGAATAGGAAAAGGAAACATCCAAAAAGTATCCCATGATTAAAGGAGCTATTTTTAGCAGCTCGAGGTTACATGCAAAGTTCATTTTAGAAACTTTCCTCCAAGTGTCGATTTTTCCTAGATTTGTGGCATGCAAGTGATGATCTTCAAACTTATTTACTCGACGCATCAAAGCTAATTCTTCCACATCGACCTTGGAGCTCTGATATCCCACAACACATCGAGGACTCTTCGACACATCCATCTTAGCTATTCATGAGTAAGTGGTCTCAACTTGTCTTTTTCAGCATTTATGTTGCTTTTTGTGTTTTCGCTTGTTTGAGTGTTGTTGTCTTGATTTCTTTGAATGCTTTCTATCACTTACATGAATACTAGCCTATACTAGCATCGTTTCAGTTTTTGTTTCTATCTCACTACTATCACATGCATGAATTTGTCTTGCATGAATGATCGCCAATTTGGCAACTCACTTCACGCACATGCATGTTGATCTATTTTATGAATCTTTCATTCAATTTTTGCTTGCATGATCAATCACTTCTTCTTTTACTTAGCATTTCCATGCATTCACTTTCATATTTTCTTTTAGTTGCGAGTTGGCAAGTCTGGCTAGCCTTGGCCCAGACTCCACCTCACCGAGACAACATTGTGCAATCCAGGGAAGGAAGGCTCTCTCTTCTTATCTAGAAATGAAAATTTCTACAATGATACTGTCCTCCAGGATTTCTTTGCGCATTTCTGAGGGAAAATTACTGTTGGCCCAAAAAATTGCGGAATGTGATCCCTGAGCCTACAATCACTAGTCAACCTGGATTGCCCATTACTCAAATCCAACAGCTAGTCAGCCTCCCTAGACTGCCGAGTCTAGCTTTTTGTAGTACTGGCAGCCAATCACCCAGCCTCAGAGAATAAATTGCATAATTTTTTCCTATCATTCCCTAGGTATGTGTTATGTCATTCCCTAAATTCCCTTTGGTTTTTGCTGACAGATTTCTTGCCATTCCTGTCTCTTTGTCTCCAAATCTCTCAGGTTTTCATCTTCCTCCTAGCAGTATAGGATCAATGGCATCTAAGAGAGTAGGATCAAAGGATATTGACAGAAGTAAAACTAGAGTACTGGTTGAGAAGTTTTCCACATGTCTACTGATCTATGAAGATACCAAGTTGTTTCTAGACAAGGACATCAAGCTGAAATGGCAAGAGGTCAATGAAGCATTTTCAAGCACTTTTAGGTAAGACCTCAAAGACTGCCAAGTGTATGTGAACATTCACAAGTCTAGCTTGTACCGGATGTCATGCAGATACCCTACATTCCCATGCACAAACATGATACACTAGATCATCTCACACACTGACCCCGAGACAATGAATTTGAGTAGTGTCAGCGGGATGAAGCTTGTAACCTTTTGGGCACGTGGTTATGACAAGATTTATCAGATGTTGGAGCTTGTCACTATCATGGAGACTCCTTTCATCTTACCCAATAGTAGTGCCAACTCCAAAGATATTCTTAAGAACTGGGTAAAGGAGTTGGCTAGATTCAGGATGACACCCAACTAGATCTACAAGAAGAAGATACTCCGAAAGGCGTATTAATACTTGGTCATATTTGCATGTCAACTGTATGGCCAAGAAAGCGTGGAAACCTTCCCATAGGGTTGGGTGATTATGTTGGACCAACTGGATAGAGAGGGAAAACCATGCAACCGGTCTGCCATGTTGGCTCATCATCTAAAGGTGTTAGAGCCTAGTTTGACCTTAGGCTGAATTGAAGCAATTCTGGGGTAACCACAAACCATGCTTAAGCTGGTAGCTAGCTCTACCAGGTCGCTTGTGAATCTCAGTAAAGATGACTGGATTAGATATATATTTTAGGCTAGGTATAGTAGCTCTAGGGTTTTTGTTTGATTTTGTTGGGTTTTTGCTGGATCAAATGGAGTAGGTAGTTTTGGGTCCAGGAAATCAAGTCAGGACGCAGGGTGTTCTATGGGGTGAGGTAGGTAGGTGCTTTGGCACTTGAAATTGAGTGAGATGGTAAGTCTAAGACTGGTGAGGAGCTAAGGAGGGCATGAAAAGATTATGTATCCTTCTCAAATAGTAGAAAACATAAAAAACTGAATAGCTTCCCAAGGCAGAGCTCTGTAAACAATGAATTTGACCTATCTATATTGATATCATTCAGCTAGGAGCAATGAATTAGATTGTGGCACATATAAGACATGAGAAAAATTGGTAACAGAAGAAGATACTATGCAAAAACACCATACCACAAGTATACCATAAAAATAGCTGCAAATCCTAGTTTATTTCTTTGCCAAATTGCTGATAAAGGTCTACAATATAGCTCAAAGCGTCCAAGAGAGTAAAACCTTTGCTAATTACAGAAAAAATACATAATATAGACATCAAACCACATATGCTAACCATCAGGGGTCGAATCCAAGAGAAAGGGAGCTGTTACAACCATTTCTAGATAGGTAACAGGAATATAGCCAGTGGAACAACTTGCCTCTATAAGCATGGAAACTGATCCACTAACCCCCAAACCACCTCAAACTGATGAATCTACCATATAAGATCATTTCACTATTAAATTTACATACCAAGGCATTAACTACAATCATAAATTCATCCATGAAGAGAAAATAAAGTCAACTTGCAATGAAAATAGGTGAAAACTAGATTTCCTGGCAAACTGGCTCAATGCGCAGTGCCATTGGCCAAATGCACAACACCGCTTCAGACCCAGTTTTGGAGGCCTTCCCCTTACCCAAATTCAGCCCAAGATAGCTCATTTGAAACGTCTTCCTGTCTAGGTTCTAGAACATCTTGAATTTTTTATTTGGAGCTCATTTTCCCCTTCAAAAGAGAAATATCCCAAGGTTGCTTCTGTGTGTCCAAAAAGAGGCAGAGAGGTCATTTTTTGGTAGTTTTTTGACCTTTTGGTGACTTATATTTGCTCCAAAATTGCTGATATTTTCTGGGTTTGATGCTCTCATCATGTGGAATCTAGACATATAAGCCATCCCTCCAAAAGGTGCTCTAGGGAAAAGCGCAACGCCACATCTATGCCAATTTCCCGTTTTCAAAATTTCAAAATGTGAAAAAGACAAAATTATCAAAAATTGCCTAGATTTGGCATGGTACACCACCATTATCTGCTTTAGTGGGCTAGTGAGGCTTCAGACAATATTTTCAACTTATCTTGCTCCTTTTTACTATTTAAGGCATTCCTCAACCTAGCCTTAAGCTTCCTCATCCTTATGTTGCAAATTTTGTTGCAGGTCATGTAGTGGTAGGCCATGCGGCAAAGTATCTTATTGTTCCTGTTGGCCTTCTCAATCAACCCATCAAGGTGTATTTTGACCCTCTCTGGCCATGTTTCTCTATCATTCTCAATCTCTTATTCAATTGAAGTCAACTTGACATTTGCCTCCTTGGACTTTTACCTGTTTTCCTTGATCATTTGCAGCTCCATGAGGACTTGCTTGTCGCTCAATTTTTTATTTTCCTGCTCTAAATATTTGATGATCCACTTAGCTCTCTCTAAGTTATCTGAAAAGGATTGTATCTTAGCCTCTTTTTCCCTTATGATCATGTCTTTGGTAGTCTTTGGATCCTGAGTTTCCAAGTCAATGACATCAACTCCACGATGAGTGAAGTGTTGTTGTGGCTCCTCATGATCAACAAGATTGAAATCCCTTTCCCACTCATCACTAAGATCCCTCTCTTGCACCTTTTTCTTTCCCTTGCTTTGCTGCTCGACCTATACCTATTTTGCTGAAGAAGAAGGCGAAGCCCCTTCCACACCTTGTGGAGATAGCATTTTCATGTGGCCTGATGACAAAGGCGAGACCCCTTCCACACCTGGTGGAGATAATACTCACCTAGTAGCTGCAAAAAGTTTCCTAGTGCCCCTCTTATATGTCACAAATGCTGGCAATCCAGCAGTTTCAGTCTCTTTGACCTTTTCATGTCATGAAGGACCACCTTCTTCATGGTGTACTAATGAAAAGATTTGTGGGCCTTTGAACATCTCATGAGAAATGAAAGTCTCCCATGGCATGTTAAGAAGGTTCAACTAATGAGAACAATGATTTTAATCAAAGAATAATGGAAAATTCTATTCAACTACTGGGGGTATGGCTTCCTCTTTATAATATGTGCCATCTTCTCAATGTTTTTGAACATGAAGTAGGGGATTTTCATCATTCTTACTCTAGTGAAATGCATCAGTGATCTAATGTGGTAGGCATACAATCGGGAGAACCTACCTTCCTAGGTGAGGCACTTGATAATGATTTTCATCAATGAAGCAAACCTGTCTTCCACAAAAATTGAAGGGGAATACTCTCTTCATTTTTTCTTTGTACCTAGCCTTAATGTAAGGCTCATAGTACTCCCTATCAATATCTTGATCTTTGTTCCATTTTTCACCCACATCTGGAATACCTGTAGCCTTTGAGATGGTAGATGGTGATATGGTCAATGTAATTCCAGAAAGGGTTACTTCATTATTGTGAAAATGTGTCACAAACAACCTTGCCAAATCATGATGAAATTTGACTCTTTTTATCATTTCACAAAAATCAAAGCATGAGTAGTGTTTAAAGCAAGAAATGGCAAATGGACAGGCTTGCAACTCCCTCAAACTAGTGGGTTCCTCTCTGATAATCCTTCCTCCTTTATGAGGCTTCCTTTGCTATATATTTCTCTCCCTAGAACTATCACTAAGGGTGTCTTCTCAAACTCATACTCACTGTCTCCTTCCATTGCTTTTTGTGGTTGTGAGAACTTATGGATAGTTATGGGATAAGGTGGATGAATGAAATGAAGATGAGTATGAAGAGATTTTAAGAAATGAGTAGGGTTTAGGGGGTATATGAGGGGAATGGGATTCAAGAGATATGTATGAGGCAATGGGGTTTAGTTTAGGGAATAATGGAAAGGAATGGAGAGATGATGAAAACTAGGGTTTAACCCTAGAACCTAGGGTTTTAGTTTTAGGAACACGAAACACCAATCTTAGCAAACGAACCCTAACACATAAGATAGGAGTGAAGTACTTACTTGTTTAGAGGGAGAAACTGAAGATTTAAGGTGAAATGACAACTTGGTGAAGTTTTTGGGCTTGGCTGGGCAGGTGCACAACACCTCACATAGGTGTGCAACGCCTCCCAGATGTGTAGCGCCCGTGTAAATTAACACTGGGAATGGCTGCCAGGTTCATAGCGCCTCCTAGAAGTGCAACACCGATCTTTGATGCGCAGCACCAGTCAGAATTTCTCCAAAAATGCAACAACTGCACTCTTTTGCTCAATGACACTCAAAAATCACTTCTTAGCTCTCCTTTATCACTTTGACTTCAACATTATCATAATGAAATGATCAATTGAGATATGGATTTATACAGCTTTTCAAACTTTTGATTTTTGTTTTTGAAAGTCCACTTTCATAATGTCTATTTGCTTTTTCAAATACTTTGTTTTTGATGCTTGGTCTTCTTGCTTTGATAGGTGGACTAATGCTCAATTTTTTTGACTTTTTGTAGTGGAAGCACTTGGCAATTCCACCAGTTGACCAGGAGCAGCATGGAACCATTTATTACATATGAGAACAATAAAATTACATGAAAATTAAAAATAATATACAAATTCTCTGTTTTCACCTCAAAACCAGTTTTGAGGTAACAACTTTATTAAGCTTACAAATCAACAAACTAGGACTTTTCTGATCATTATTATCATCCTCATGTGCATGCTGACCATTATTAGCAATAAGCACTGAATTGTGACCATGGTTAAAACCCTAAGACCTAATGGGACTGAAACTTTATGTAATTGATGAAATGAACTGAAAATGAGCATCAATCATTGATTGAAAGGTATGAAAGGAGGTCAGCCAGTACATATCATGAGAGAAAAACTAAAGTGAACCCTACCATCAGTAGATCCATGACCTAATGGAATGCAACTCATCAGAATGGGACTCCTAGTATGAAATGCAAAAGAATAAATTTTGATCACTAATGGCAGTGTGAAGACATTGACACTAACAGAAGGAACATGTAATGAAGAATTGACAGTCACCTGGAAGTATGCAAGTAGAGATCTACATGTCCCTCTACATCTTAGATGCGATATGTGCCCAATAGGATTTCCTTGGCTTGGAGTGGGAATGGTCACCAATGGAGGCTGCTGTGAACACATATTGTAAGTTGTTGTCCAAATGTAGCTTCAAAGGAGTTATCACACGAATTTTCGATCATTTTATCACCAAAGTTTACAAGATGATATTCAAACAAGATCTGCCTTACATGTTGAAGGCAACAATGGAGGCACTAATCCACATTGCTGATTAGTATGCCTCACTACTCAACACCTTCATATGAATGTTCAGCGTGGAGAAGCCTTCGCATGTTCTACCAAAATTTTCCTTGGACATACTCATCATCCAAGAAGAAGCATATCAGATCTCGGTAGGATTCATAGCTAGACTGCATCAGAATAAGAAGGCACCTTTGCCTGCTCTTCCATTGCAGAGTGAGTTATATGAGATCCGTAGTTTCAAGGAAGAAGATGTCGAAGTAGAAAAGATGAAGAAGTTTCCATTCGACCTCTGAAGTTACAATCTGTATGTTGGAAATAATACTGAGAGAGGGGATGAATCAATATTATTAGATCAATAATTTAATTTTCAAAATAGATTTGTATACGCTACTTCAGTTAAGTGAACTAGCATGTATACGCAACTATACTTAAGGCAACCAACGTATATGCAGAGATCTTTTGATTTACCCAATTTATCATGCATTCAACTTTAACTAGTATATCAGGAATTCATTACACTATGCAGTAAAAGTAGAATAAAGCATCACACATAAGCAACACACATGAACATGAAGATATAAGGTGGAAACACAATGTGGGTGAAAACCACTTGCTGCTATCATCTCTATCTTCTTTTAATAATAAGAAAATATTTTAACAATTTTTGTACTAGTGGAGAGTTATACCAGTATGCAGGCTTCTACCTGTAGAAGGTTACCACCTTCTCTCATTCTCCAGCTTCTCCTAGAAGGGAGCTACAACCCCCTAGCTCTTGTACTAGCCGATATGTTTGCTAGTATGTAGGCAGCGACCTACAAAAGGCTATGACCTTGTCTTTTCTTCCAGGGACAATGTTTCATAAATTTTTCAGGTTGGATCCATCAACAACAACATTAAATGATCAAATATATCTACATCAACCAATCACCTTTTGAACCAACCATAGCTGAATTAATCATTCACTTAGACCACCCATCAATTTGATCATTCAAAATACTGTCACTTGAATACAGTAACTAGAACCCAAACCAGAACCTAGAACTCCACAACAACAAAGCGAAACAACTGAAACATATTTTATAAGGTATATTCTACTTCCATGTGTCGAGCCTCTTTCTACATGCCTTTTCTCAAATCCAATCAGCGTATACATCTGCAAATATAAATTCAGAGTTCTGCAGCTATGCGAGACTTTAGTTATACTTGGATCATATCATTTATAGAATAATATATGTGTTAATATTCAGATCTAGAATATACATGAGAAAAGGCACATAATGGTAGTTCATTTTACGCCTTAAGATCCTGATCCATCATTAGATCTGATCCCTCATCATCAACTAAGGTTCATCCTTGGTTCAGATCTAGCAATGCACCATAACCCAATAACCTGCATACTAGATCTCACAGTTCATCAAATATTCGATACTTGCACACTTTGGCCTAATGATCTTCTCCTCCTTTTATAGTTTTAGGCCTTTCTCAATACCATGGACCAAAACCACTTAGGACCAATACCTTTAATGAAATACCTAGGGTCAATACTTCGAATCAGATACTTTGGACCAATACCATGGACCAAATACTTCGGAGAAAAAACTTAGTTTTCCAATGTATACACACTTTTTCTTTCGTGAAAGTGCATGTGTACATATAAGCTACTTGTATACAGTGAACCTGCATGTGTACTCAGCTTGGTCAATGGTGAACTTGCGTATACCTCTCTCTCTTCATTCTGTGAAGACTGATCTATAATTCTTTGTTGTTTTCCTACTATAATTTGATCTTTCATCTGAGTGAGTTGCCATCAAGGACAATACCTAAATCATAATGCCAACAATCTCCCCCTTTGGACTTGATGGCAACACCAAGTCACTCTCCCCCTTTGACATCAAGGGCAAAGGGTCATGCTCCCCCTGAGTACATGCTAAATTCTCTGATATGTTGAAGTGTGTTGATTGAGCTCCCACGATTGAGTCCATGCTCCCCCTGAGCACAAGCAAGGTCTACAAAAAGATGTTCTAAAAGAATAACATGACTCTATACATACATCACCAATGACCTTCCTTTCACTAATGACTTATACATACATCCATCTCCCAGCCAAGTGGGGATATACCAAATTTGAGTCATCCACCCAACCAAGTGGGGATATACCAATTGTTTATACATGACAGAAGCAAGAAACATTACATCATCCATCCCATGCATATTGGGGTTATAAATTTTGTTTTTTCATGACCTTTACTTTAAACGTATATAACAGAGACCAAATTTCTTAAGTAAGACCATGATAGTCATTAGCAACTAACATCAGCAGCATCTGTCAATCAACATCTAGACCAGCAACCTGTATATGTCCATTATTATTTCCCAAAGTATCATCAACATGTGTCAAAGTATGTTGGCATATATCAACACATTCTCTTGATCTCATCAAGATCAACTTGCATCATTCCCTTATCATAACCTTCCATGAATCAACTAAGCATATGTCATATCTCCAAGCGGTAGCACAAAATCATATCATATGTATGTGAAAAAACCATAAACATTTTTTATCAAGAACTGCATGATATTTCCATAAGAACCTTCATTATATCATCAGTAGGTAACATCCCATATCATCAACCCTGATAATCAACATATGTGACTATCAACCTATCATCATAAAGTAAGAACTCATTAGGTACCATGTTCTCCCCCTAAACCTCTTCCACCTGTTTACTGTCAGATCTGATCATTTCATATGTTAGTAAGAGATATCAAAGCATCATCATCAATCAGATATACAACAAGTTATCAACAACTTTATGAGCACCAATATGTTTCCACATGTTATCAGCATAGTGAAACCATCATCAAACAGAGTAGATAATTGACAGAACCATAGCAGACCCCTTTTTCCTGAGTCTAGCCCACTGCTTTCCTTTAAACCAACATATATGCGACTGTGCCCACAGAAACCCATGTATGTATGCCACTATGCCCACATAAACCTGCGTATGTAGGTGACTACGCTTTATGAAACTCATGTATAACCACCTTTCTTTGAAGAAAATAGGATTTAACAATAGGATGATGCGGCAACTACTCCCATCTTTTGTTTGAGATATTCAAATGTCTCTCTGGGCAGTGGTTTAGTGAATATATTAGCAACCTATTCTTTGGAGGGAACATACTCCAATTTGACCTGCTGTTTAAGCACTTGTTTACATAGAAAATGATATTTGATGGGTATGTGCTTGGTCTTGGAGTGCATGATTCGATTCTTTGAGATGCTGATGGCACTTGTATTATCACATAGAATGGAGATGGGTAGAGTACATGTGATCTAAATATCTTGCAAGGTTTGCATCATCCAAAGTAGTTGTGTGTATAAATATGCAGCAGCCAGGTATTCTACTTCAACTGTAGATAATGCATTTGAACTTTGTTTCTTGCTGAACCAAAACACTAACCTGGAACCCATATAGAATGCACCACCACTAGTTATTTTTCTGTCATCAACACTTCCTACCCAATTTGCATCTATATATGCATGAATTGTAATATCTATATCTCTAGGATACCATAAACCAAAGTTCTATGTTCCTTGAAGATATTTGAAAATCCTTTTGCCTGCCTAAAGGTGTGATTCCTTTGGATTTGCTTCAAATCTTCCAACTATTCCCACTGCATGCATGATATCATGTCGGGTACCTATTACATAAAGCAGACTGCCAATGATGGATCTGTAAGTTGGTTGATGTACTACTACTGATTCATCATTTGAGCTAAGACTGCATCCTGTTACCATTGGGGTACATACTGGTATCGAATCTTCCTTTTTGTACATTTTCAGTATCTATTTGAGATATTTTGTTTGTGAGAGAAAAATACCATCTTTATTTTGTTGAAATTGTAGACCAAGAAAATAAGTAAGCTCACCAAGCGAGGACATTTCAAATTCTTGCTGCATTACTGAAGCAAAATTCTGACTCATGGATTCTTTATTTCTACCAAAAATGATATCAACAACATAAACAACAATTATTAGCAATTTATTAGTGTCCATCTTTGTATATAGATTGCTATCTGCTAACCCCTTTGAAAAACCCTGTTGGTGGAGATATTTGTCAAGTTAGTAATACTAGGCCCTTGGAGCCTATTTTAGACCATAGAGAGCTTTTCTGAGTTTGCATACATGTTTTGTATCATTTCCAAGAATGAATCCTTCTGGTTGTTCAATATAGACTTCTTCTAAGTCTCCATTAAAAAAGGCAGATTAACATCCATTTGGTATACTTTGAATTTCTAAAAATTAGGAAAAGCAAGAAACATTCTTATGGCTTCAAGTCTAGCAACAGGTGCAAAGGTTTCTTCAAACTCTATACCTTCTTGTTGAGCATATCCTTTGCAAACAAGTCTGGCCTTGTTTCTAATAACTTCTGCATTTACGTTCAACTTTTTTTTGAATATCCATTTAGTTCTTATGATATTCATATCATGAGGTCTAGGAACTAATTCCAAAATATTATTCTTTTCAATTTTCTTAAGTTCTTCATTCATTGCCTTGACCCAGCATTCATCTTTGCATGCTTCATTTACATCTTGAGGTTCGGTGGAAGATAGTAATGCTAGATAGCTTGAGGCTTCTATAATAGTTCTTCTTGTTTGCACACCTACCCCATTTTCCCCTAAAATTTGAGTTTTTGGATGATTTTTCTGAACATATTTGGACGAAGTCTTTTCTTCTACCATTATTTCTTCTTTTGGTGCTTCATTGGTTTCTTCTTCAAAAACAGTGTGATTTGAAGAGGGAAAATGATCCTCATCTTCTTCATTATCTTTAGTTTTTATATGTTTTGGATTTTTGCATGCTTCATCAACCACAACGCCAATACTTTCAATAATTTTCCCAAGTCTTTTATTATAACATTTATATCCTTTACTTCGGGAAGAGTAGCCAAGAAGAAAACCTTCATCTGCTCTGGGTTCAAACTTACCAAGTTTTTCATTAGTCCTTTTGATGTAACATTTTCTTCCAAAAACTTCAAAGTATTTTACTGTAGGAGTCTTACCATACCAAAGTTTATGTGGAGTTTGAGTGATGTTTACTCAGACATTTGCTTGGTTCAGAATAGTGATGGCGGTGAATGCAGCTTCACCCTAGAAGGTTGCAGGAGTTCTAGATTCATCTAGCATAATTTGAGCTATTTGTTGAACAATTATGTTCATTCTTTATACCACTCCATTTTGTGGAGGAGTCCTTTCGGTGGAGAATTGCCTTGTTATTCCATGTTGTTCACAAAAGTCAAAGAAATCATCCGAGGTAAATTCCCCTCCTCGATCGGATCTAAGGCATTTGGTTTTCCGATCTAATTCATTTTCAACCAAAGGTTTGAAGGCTTTGAACTTTCCAAATGCTTCATTTTATGCTTTAGAAGACTTATCCAACACATTCTAGAAAAATCATCAATGAGCAATATAAAGTATTCTTCTCCACGAGGTGACCTTTTCCTTGATAGTCCACATAAATCAGTATGAATAAGTTCAAGAGGCTCACTAGCTGACCCTTCTTTTTCAATGAAGTGAGATCTGGTTTTCTTACTGAATTGACATGATTTGCATATTGTATTTTTATGAATGCTAATATCAGGAAGATCATGAACAACTTGGAATCTGCATGCTTTTCTTGTTTGAGAAAAGCTTAGATGGCCCAATCTTCTGTGGCATAGCTAGTTTTCATCATTTTTGCTTAGATAGCATTGTTGTTGTCCTCCCTTGAGTATTTATAAGTTGTTTGGAGTTCTTGTACCTTTGATCATGGCTTCTCCTGTATCAAGCTCACAAAAAACACATCTGTTTGATAAAAATACCACTTCATTTCCTTGATTACACATTTGATTGAAACGCAACAGGTTATGTTTTAGACCATCAACATACATAACATTCCTTGCTTTATCCTTTTCTTTCAAGAAAACAGAACCTTTACCTTTTATGATAGTAGGAGTGTCGTTTCCAAATGAGACATTGTTTTCCTTTTCTAAAGCATTATAAGGGTGAAGTTTTCCTTTGTCACTTGTCATGTGTTTTCAGAATCCACTGTCAATGTACCACTAATTTTCTTGTCCTTCTACATACAAGGCTATACCACATCTTTCTATTTGTGCTTCTTTCTTTCTCCATATTTTTGGATTTAATGGAGTTTTCTCCTTTTGAGATATTTGCTGAAATTTACTCCTACATTCAGATTCTTCATGGCCATACAGATTGAGCATTCTATTTCATTTTCAAGAAGAGAAAAGTTATTGTAAGAACCCTTCTTGATCCCTTTCACATTCCTTTGATTTCATGCTTCTCTAGTCATTTTGGTTTTGTAAGCAACACATTGAGCAGCATTGTGGCCAAAGTTATGACATAAAAACATTGACCATTAAAGAAGTTCCTGCGATTATCGAATTTATTGACCTGGTGATTGTAGTTTCTATTCAACTTTGAAGAAAATTGAGTATGATTTACCTGAGGTTGGTTGTGGCTTCTATTTATCCTTGAAGTAAATGGAGCTTGATTTACATGGTGATCTGCTTTATGCCTCTGCTGACGATTGCCATATTGTTCACTATTCTTTGTTGCATCAAGATAGCTTTTAGTGGAGGTTGATGGCTTCTATGATTGAGATGCTTCTTTAGTATATAGAAGACCTGTCTTTGTCAGAGGAGAACACTGCACTTTCATAATTTCATTTAAGGTTTCTGATCCTTTAGCAAATCTAAGATTGAGAGCTTTCGTTTTCTTAAGATCCTTTCTTAGACCCACAATTTCACATTCTAGTTTTTCATTGTGTTTTTCTCTTTCAGCAAGTAGGTATGTCAAGGTATCTATAATCATATTCTTTTCTTCTAAACAGATTTTGAGTTTAGATATTTCTTCATAAAGATCATCTTCATCTAAAGCATCCCAAAAATTATCATCTTCATAAGCCATCAAAAGTCTATAGTCATTACTATTTTCATCTTCATCCCTATTTGATAAACCATCGCTATATTCATGAGTATAGTAGCTCTTTTTACTTACACTTTGGTTTATATTCCATTTTGCAGATATCTTCCCTTTATCATATTTATCTTTATGAGGACATTTTGGAGCATAATGACCAACTCTACCACGAGAAAAACATTTGAAAGGTAGTTTACCTCCGAATCTTCCGAAACCTCGTTGAATCTTATTGACAAAGTTTACTTCATCTTCTTCTTCTGAAATATGTCCTGATTCATTGAGTTCTTATTTTCATTTTGTTGACGCTTTAAATGTGGATTCTCTCATATCTGATGGGCCTCCTTTTCTCGTCTCAAAGGCAGTTAAGATTCCGTGAAGCTGTATCATAGTAGTAGTCTGTAGATCCTATTTTTCTTCTATGGCAGATACTTTTGATTCAAATTTAGCAGACAAGGATCTTAAAAATTTCTCAACTAAGGTAACTTCCTTTATCTCTTCACCCAGATTATTCATGCAATTAACAACCTCATCTATACATAATAAGTAACTAGCTATACTTTCATCATTGTGAATCTTAAGAGTTTCATATTGAATTATGAGAGTTTGCAGTTTAGTACATTTTACCTGAGAGTCTCCCTCCT
>APFE031044723.1:151816-184231 GCA_000404065.3 Pinus taeda
GGGGGGGTGAATCAGTATTATCAGCTCAATAATTTAATTTTTAAAAGAGATTTGTATATGCTACTTCAGTTAAGTGAACTAGCGTGTATACATGACTGTACTTAAGGCAACCAGCGTATATGCAGAGATCTTTTGATTTACCCAATTTATCATGCATTGAACTTTAACCAGTATATCAGGAATTCATTAGATAGTGCAGTAAAATTAGAATAAAGAATCAAACATAATCAACACACATGAACACCAAGATATAAGGTGGAAACCTAATGTGGGTGAAAACCGCTTGCTACTATCATCTCTATCTTCTTTTAATAATAAGAAAATCTATCTACAATTTTTGTACTGGTACAGACTTATACCAGTACACAGGCTTCTACTTGCAGAAGGTTACAACCTTCTCTCATTCTCCAGCTTCTCTAGGAAGGGAGTTATAACCCTCTAGCTCTTATACTAGCCGATATATTTGCTAGTATGTAGGCACTGACCTACAAAAGGCTACGACCTTATCTTTTCTTCTAGAGACCATGTTTCATAAATTTTCAGACAAGATCCATCAACAACATCATTCAATCATCAAATATATCTGCATCAACCAATCACTTTTTGAACCAACCATAGCTAAATTAATCATTCACTTAGACAACCCATCAATCTAATCATGCAAAATATTGTCACTAGAATACAGTAACCAAATTCCAAACCAGAACCTAGAACTCTGCAACAATAAAGAGAAACAATTGAAACATATTTTATAAGGTATACACTACTTCCATGTGTCGAACCTACATGTACATGCACTTTTCTCAAAGGCAACCAGTGTATGCATCTGTAAATATAAATTCAGATTTTTGCATCTATGCCAAACTTTAGTTATACCCAGATCATATCATTTATAGAATAATATATGTGTCAGTATTCAGATCTAGAATATACATGAGCAAAAACACATAATGATAGTTCATTTTACGCCTTAAGATCCTAATCCATCATTAGATCTGATCCCTCATCATTAGCTAAGGTTCATCCTTGGTTGAGATCCAGTAATGCACCATAACCCAATAGCCTGCATACTAGATCTAACACTTCATCAGATATTCAATACTTGCACACTTTGGCTTAATGATCTTCTCCACCTTTTATAGTTTTAGTCCTTTCTCAATACCGTGGACCAAAACCACTTAGGAGGTCAATACCTTGGACCAAATACCTAGGGTCAATACTTTGGACTAGATACTTTGGTCCAATACCATGGATCAGAATACCATGGACCAAATACTTCGGACCAAAAACTTAGTTTTCCAAGGTATACACGCTTTTCCTTCCGTGAAAGTGTATGTGTATGTATACGTGACTTGTATATAGTGAACCTGCATGTATATACAACTTGGTCAATGGTGAACCTGCATATACCTCTCTTCATTCTGTGAAGACTGATCTGTAATTCTTTGTTGTTTTCCTACTATACTTTGATCTTTCATCTTAGTTATTTTCCATCAAGGACAATACCTGAATCATAATGCCAACACTGTATGACCCACATTGTATTGTGACAGATCACCACATGAGAGTAGAGTTCAACTAGATCCATGGGGCATTTAATTAGGCCAAGGAGGACCCATGGAGATATTCCTATAGTTTCTCTAGACCCAATGAGGAGATCAACTTTGCTATGGAGTGGTTAGCGAAGCAACATGAAGCAGCATCCCAAAGAGCACTAGCACCAACAATGGTAGTAGTAGAGCCAAGCATACTAGTGCGTGACAAGTGTGAGAGGAAGATTGTCGATCACATGGAGGAAGAGTAAAGTTGTAAGTTCCGAGTAGATCCATTGGTAGAGAAAGCAGCTACGACTATAGAGTTGAAGGGGTAATAGCGTGACAAGCAAATTGTGCAAAGGCAAAAGGAGAAGAGAATAATGGAGGAAATAGTGAAAGAGTTGCATGAGTTGAAGGAGCATGTATGGAAGGATCAAGAGCTACGCAAACAGGAGAGGAGGCACATCATCAATAGGTACAATAGGGGGTGTAACATGTGCAAATAGATGAAACAACGCCCATACAGGTAGTGGATTTTTCAGAATAGCTAGCATCAGGTAGATAGGGTGAACCATTACAGGAGCAGGACACTCCTCGTGAGATAGGGAAAGCACCTCAACAATTGGATATAGATATGGAGCAATAGGAATCAAAACTGGACATCGACCTTATGCCTCAACACCAAGGGGTCAAATTACCTATTTCACCACATCCAGATGATGAGAAAGTCTCAAGCGACTGAGGAGGCACCAAGATCCTCAGATATCAGCTGGAAGGAGAGATGCACAATATCTCATTCAACGAGTCTCAGCATAGAGTAGTGCAGTAATGGAGTCTCGACCTCTGATGATCATACATTCCCTGCACAATTGGAGGAATGAGTAATCATGTCTGACATGCGCAAACATCCTGTAGCCTTGGTCGATGCAACCAGAGTGTATGTCGAAGCCACTAGCTCAAGTGTTTGCTTTTTGATAGCTGAAAATGAGTGAATGGCTAAGGAACTTTAGATGACGAAGCAAGGAGGAGAGTTGGTGACAGTGTCCACCCAAGCTAAACTGAAGAATAAAATACTACATGAAGTGTTGTCCCTTGACACAATTATGCAAGCATTGTACTCCAATTTTGGCGACATGCATAAGGCAATCGTCCATCTCAACAGATGGTAGCAGCGATGTGCTAGAAGAGCACGTATTTTGACGAACTTGCATGGTGTTGTCGATTACATGCAAACATGGACGTTGAGATACAAGGGAGCCCTGCTTCACTTGCCTAAGATGATGAAGGCCAGTGCAGTCGAGTTGAAGGCATGTATTCGAAGTCAGATCCAGAACTATGAAGAGCCCCCGCATCTCATCACTAGTATACAAGCTTCCCATGCAGACATATTCAAGAGTATGGATGTTGTGGTGCATGCACATGTGATCCCATCTATTGGGACTCTCACATAGGTGAAGACAAAGGCATAGGTCCGACTAGACCTTGACTCATACTTTGATAGGTTGATGTGTATTTCCAAAGCCCAGACTTTCCCATTAGTGTAGACATCATGAACAAGTATGGTGCTGGTCCAGCCACATTGAAGACAATGATGCATATGCTTACATACGAGTTGGACAAAGGAGCCCGAGTACTGTATCCAAATGCTATGGAGGCAAGAGTCAGGTTCTAGAAATATGTCACCTTGGAGCACATGGACACAGTCATAGACTATCAATCTTGGGATTAGTATGTTACTGTTGATCAACAAGAGGATGTTGAGGAGTTGGACTTCCATGGTTTTCTAATTCATAATGATGTCTAACATGGCATTCTCAAGCCATCTGCCTCACATGGGTACATGTGCATTGTAATGTAATGCCTTGTTGAGTGTAAGTCAAGTGTCAATAGTTCAATGTAACAATCATAGAGTAGACGAAGAGTGATGAGGTTAGTTGAACTATCACAAAGGGGAATGTCAAGGACCACCCCACCCGTTGCTATAAATAGTCCCTCATAACTCATTATAGAGGCTTTTGGTTAGCCAAGCTTCTGATAAGACTATCTTGGAGAGATGTTGGAAATTATTTTAACGCGCCTTGGCTTCTCCACTACACAGAGATAATACATCTCATTGGAGGAGCAGGCGATTGTGGCTATAACGTTCCGCTATCGGAACTAGTGGTTGGACATGGCTGTATTGTATGACTAGAACTTACACTTCTTAATATAACAACAACCAACATGTTTCATGCATATGTTGTATTGTATTCTATGATATCTAGTTTACTCTAAATGATATATGTATCTATTTACTTACTCATGCATGTATATCTCTCTGTATATGTCTGTATGAATCTTTCTAAAATGTGTTGTTGGTTTAACCATCACTTTAAATTGCTAGCTAACTTGCCTTCCTTGTTGTGATGAATCTTTTCTTGTGTATTCCCTTCTTAACTACGTGCTATCACATGTTTCCAAGGGGCGCACTCATCTCAACCCCCATGTGTTAGAATCTCTCATGCACCTTCCTTGGCTCATTGCAGCTGTCACACGCTTGCTACCAACAGAGTTATCTTACTTGCCTCTGTATGAAATCGTAGTCAAGGCATTAACATATGACCCACTGCTAGGACTCCTACACTAAACTGTCTGAGGTCTAATTGGGACATCTTACTGGGGAGATCCCCTCACATGTTGGAAGTTCCAGCACCTTCAACATTTTTGCTGCAAGAAGGAGGGCCAAATGAGAAGTTGTGTCCTCTCATCCTGTTTTGAACCTTTTCATATCTCCAATGGATTCTTGCACTCTCCCCTTTCCGCAATTTTTTTCGAATCACGAAGATGTCACCATCACAAGGGAGTTTTTTGATCACTTTTCCACTTGCACATATGATAGTGAAGGCGAAGTGGCTTGTCTTGAGTTCTTACGTGACATTATTTCCATGCTTCATGAGGAAGATGGGTGTTTTGATGAATAGGCCAGTTTATTGATTACATACACACTTTGCGAATACCCACAGCTGTGGCTGTGCATCCTACTGGGTGACACCATGCACTCATTTGAGCACTTATGTGATCTCATTGAAGACATTTTCTATCATTTTGATCCAGACCATCTTGACCAAAAAGTATTACAACAATGGAAGGCTTCGCATGAATCGACTATGGATTTTTGGCAACACTTCTGTGGCTTGTAGTTTCAAGCCTTCACTAGCATGGGTCAACCAATGTGCCAGTGGCTGCATTGGAAATATCACTTCATGTGATCAGGCCCATCCACCATTACTTTAGGAGTACGAGTAGTGTTTGCTTTCAATCAGTTTTCTTGCATGCTTGTTTGCTTACTTTGTTTGTTTGTTTGTTTGCTTGCTTATTTGCTTACTCACTTTGATCTCGCTTTTGCTTCTACTTCCACTTTGCTCTGTTGTTTGTTTATTTGATTTTTGTGTTGTGTTCTTTTATATTCTTTCCACGACTAACCTACGTAGTGAACCGAGGGGTTAGAGGGGGGCCAGCAACCCCCTTTCGTTGTGCCGATTGCGCAGCAGGTAGCCCCCCCCACGGGGGCTAGGGTAGTGCCTCAGGAAATTTTTTTTGGACCCCATATTAGGTTGGATGAACCTACCTATGGTTTTCAGTCCATTGTTTTTTATGTGATGGTTTACGGTCCATGGTATTTGATGCTTCGCCATGTATAAATATGTATTGTAACATTGAAAGGAACATAATGAAAAATCAAGCTGGTAGTTCTGGTTTTGGGATCTAGGGGAAAATATCTGTGTATATGTGTTTTATGTGTTATACTCTCACATTGTTTATTTTCTATCTTTTTTAGAATTCGTAGGCAGCTAATTTCTGTAGGGGATTAAAACCTACATTTGGTATCGGAGATGTTTTGGCTTCAAGGGGACACCTTTATTGCTGGGGGGTTTCGTTCGGGCCTATGGTAGACCCTGTTTAGTGGGAGATCTATGAGATCGATTTTGGTAGTGAAAGAAGATGGCAAGCAGTGGAAAGATAGAGATCGGGAAATTTAATGGTCAGAGTTTTGAGTTGTGGAAACTCAAGATGCAGGATCTGTTGGTGGATAAAGATCAGTGGATTGTGGTAGATCCAGGTACTAATCCAATGGGATTGTCTGATGAAGAATGGAAGAAGTTGGATCAGAAGGCAAAGAGCACAATAAAATTGCGTGTCTTTGATTCATTATTGTTGAATGTATCAGGGAAAGTTACAGCAAAGGCTTTGTGGGACAAGTTAGGGACTTTGTACTAATCTAAGTCTTTAGTGAATAAACTGTTCTTGCAGAAAAAGATATATAACCTGAGGATGAAAGATGGAGACTCGGTGACAAAGCATATGAATGCATTTAATACTGTGGTAAGTTAGTTATCATCTGTTGATATCAAAATTTCAGATGAAGATAAGTGCATTAGTTTGTTGTGTTATCTACCAGATTCGTTGGATAGTCTCATTATTGCAATGGGTAGCAATGCAATTGCCTTGCACTTTGATGAAATAGTCTCATCCTTACTGACGGAGGAGATGAGATAGAAAAATATGGAGAGCCAAAATGGTGATGCCTTTTCTGTACGAAGACGGTCCCAGAACAGAAACAAAAATAAGTCATCGAGTGGGAGATCTAAATCTAGAGGGAGATCTAAATCTCCAAGAAAACCTGTAAAATTTGTGTGATGGAAATGCGGAAAGAAAGGGAACTTCAAAAGAGACTATAAATCTAAAGCTCCTCATAAAGGAAAGGGATCTGATGATCCTCCTTCTGTAGAGGCGAAAACCACCTCAGATGAAGGTGGAGATGTGTATTTGGCTTCTTCAAGTACACATGTAGATCATGAGGCATGGTTGATTGACTCAGAAGCATCCTTTACTTCACTCCCCTAAAGAGTCGTTCTATGATTATGAGAAATAAGATGGTGGTGATGTCTTCTTGGGGGATGTCAGGAAGGCTAAAATCATTGGTCGCGGAAATGTAAAGTTGAAGTTGCAAGGTGGAAGGGTTAGAACACTTCCAGGTGTTCTGCATATTCCTGCATTGGCCAAAAATCTGATTTCTATAAGCAAGTTGGATGATGCAGGTGTAAAATTGTGTTCAAGAAGGATACCTGCAAGATGGTTCAGGGAGCACTGGTATTGATGTGGGGAGTTCGGATTGGAACTCTGTACAAGTTGCAAGGTACCACTATTGTTGATGGGTGCAACAATTTTATGGTTCCTGAAAGTGGAGCAGAAAATCTAGTGGTCACTGGAGAGAAGACCATGCTGTGGCATCAAAGGCTTGGACATATTGGAGAGAAGGGCCTTCAAATACTTCATGATAAAGGTATGGTATAAGGTATGACTAATAGATCTATGGACCTTGATTTCTATAAAAATTGTGTATATGGGAAGTAGAATAAGATGAGTTTCCCCTCTGGTGGTAAGAGGGTGAAACAAATATTAGAGCTTGTGCGCAGTGATGTGTTTGGACCTGTGAAGGTTCCATCACTGGGTAAGTCTATGTACTATGTATCATTTATACATGAATTCTCAAGGAATACATGGATATATTTCCTTAAGAAAAAATCTGAAGTCTTTGACAAGTTTAAAGAATTTAAGGCTCTGGTGGAAAACCATACAGAGAAGAAGATAAAGGTGTTGAGGACATATAATGGTGGAGAGTTTTGCAGTAAGGAATTTGAAGAATTCTGTAAGAAGTGTGGTATAGCATGGCAGAAGACCACTCCATATACACCTTTGCAAAATGGAATTGAAGAAAGAATGAACAAGACGTTGATGGAAAGGGCAAGAAGCATGCTCAGTGGTGCCAGGTTAGGATAGGAATTTTGGGTAGAGGCAGTGGAGACACCGTGTTACCTGGTCAACAGATCACCTTCATCAACGTTGGAGGATCAAACACGACAAGATGTATGGACTGGTAAGAAACCCCTTCTTTCACATCTGAGGGTATTTGGATGTGATGCATATGTACATGTTCCAAAGGAGAAACAAACCAAGTTGGATAGTAAATCTGAAAAGTGCATCTTTATTGGTTATAAGGATGGTTTAAAGGGTTATAAGCTTTGGAACCCAGCAACAAGGAAGGTTGTTTACAGCCGAGATGTGGTATTCAGAGAGGTGAAAGATGTTATTAAACATGAAGTCCAACCAAAGGAACCTGAGAAGATAGAGTTTTAGCTAAAGGAGGAAGAATCAGACTCTACAGTAGAGGAGGAATTAGAAGATGAATAGCCACAAACTCTGGGTTTAAGAAGATTAGTTCGAGAAAGAAGGTAGCGAGAAAGGTATAGTCCATCTTCTTTCTATTAAAATTTTTCTTTATATATTACTGATGATGATCCCAGAACTGTGAAGGAAGCAGTAGATTCAGAGGATGGCAAAACTTGGAAAGAGGCCATGGTTGATGAAACGGCATCTTTGCATAAAAATGAGGCTTCGAATCTAGTGGAGTTTCCGGCTGGAAGGAAAACCATTGGCAACAAATGGGTGTTGAAGAAGAAGACAAATGCAGAAGGAAAGGTGGAGAAATACAAAGCTCGATTGGTAGCAAAAGGTTATTCCCAGGTGTCGGGAATTGATTTTGGTGATATTTTTTCTCCTGCTGCGAAGGTAACTTCTATTAGGTTACTTTTATCTGTTGTTGTTGCTTTTGATTTTGAGGTAGAACAGATGGATGTGAAGACAAAATTTCTTCACGACGATCTAGAAGAGGAGATCTACATGAAGCAACCTGAAGGCTTTGCAGTCAAGGGTAAGAAAGAACTGGTATGCAAGATAACAAAGTCTTTGTATGGGTTAAAATAGTCATCGAGGATGTGGTATCAGCAATTTGATACATTTATACGGGGACTTGGCTTCACTAGAAGCAAAGAAGATCACTATGTGTATTTTAAATTAATTGGTGACCGTGTTATTTATCTCGTCTCGTATGTGGATGATATGTTGCTGGTTGGAAATGGCAAAGAAATTATCTAGGATTTGAAGACCCAATTGTCGTCCAAATTCGACATGAAATATCTTGGTGCTGCAAGCTATATTTTGGGCATAGAAATTAAAAGAGATCGGGGAAAGAGGAAGCTCTGGTTAAACTAGAGGAAGTATGTCGAGACAATATTGCAGAGGTTTAATATACAACATAGTAAATTGGTGAAGGTTCCCATTCCTGTAGCTGTAAAGTTATCTGTTGAACAATGTCCCAAGACACAAGAAGAGGAAGAGGATATGTCCCATGTTCCATATTCAAGTGCAAATGGTAGCCTCATGTATTCAATGGTTTGTACAAGACCAGAAATTGCACATGCAGTGGGAGTATTGAGCAGGTTTATGTCAAAACCAGGAAAGGAGAATTGGACAGTAGTGAAGCAGGTTTTTAGGTATTTTCATGGCACTAGTGCTTATGGCTTGTGCTACCAAGGAAGACTAGGATTGGATAGAGTGTTGGATATTCATGGCTTTGTTGATGCAGACTAGGATGGAGATCTGGACCAGAGAAGATCTACAAGTGGGTATGTGTTTAACCTATTTGTAGGTGCTATCATTTGGATGAGTAAGAAAAAATCTATAGTGGCACTATCAACTACAGAGGTAGAATACATGGCAACCACTCATGCAAGTAAGGAAGCAGTTTGGTTGCAGAGATTGTGTTCAAGTATGGGGTTAGTATAGGGAGCTATAAGGATAGACTGTGATAGCCAAAGTGCAATTTTCTTGGCAAATAACCCTTCTTATCATTCAAAGACAAAGCACATTGATGTTCAGTATCACTTTGTCAGGGATATGATAGAAGACAAAAAGCTGTTGTTGGTAAATGTGGACACTTTGAAGAATACTACAGATGCATTGACAAAATTTGTGAGCTCTAAGAAGTTCTCCTGATGTAGAAAAACAATGGGCATTTCAGGGCTGGAAAAAATGACTAAGCTCTCCTGTGGCCCCTTGTGGAAAGAAAACAACAAGTGGGAGAATGTTGGGTTGCATTATATTCTTTCCACGACTAACCTACGTAGTGAACCAGGGGGTTAGAGGGTAGGAGGAGCCTCCCCTTTGTTGCGCTGATTGCACAACGGGGGGGTCACAGGGGGGGCAGTAGCTGCCCCTATTCAGGGAGTTAGAGGGGGGTGGGTAGCCCCCCTCTAGGGGGTCTGGGGTAGCACCTCGGGAAAAGAAATTTTGGACCCTATATTAGGATTGGTGAACCTACCTATGGTTTTTGATCCATGGTTTTCGACGTGATGGTCTTCGGTCCATACTATTGGATGCTTCAGCATGTATAAATATGTATTGTAACATTGAAAGGAACATAATGAAAAATCAAGTCGGTACTCCCAGCTTTGGGATCTAGGGAAAAATCTTTGTGTATATGTGTTTTATGTGTTATGCTCTGACATTGTTTATTTTCTATGTTTTTCAGAATTTGTATATAGGTAATTTTTGTATGGGGCTAAAACCTACATTTCATTCGTAGGCTAGTTTCACATGAAACCATGTATGATTCTTGAAACAAGCTAGGTAAATTACAAGACACCTTGTATAGCTTTCACTACTTGGTTATCTGTCATCTTGCCCCTGTATGAAGAACTTGTTACCTTTAGTCCATGATTCATCAATGGAAAATACATATTGTTTGAAGTAAACCTTGGTGAAAACACAAAACTTGTGCACTGACTAGTGTCACCTACTCTAGTTGGTTGTTTTTGGGTTAACCCTTTTTAGCCCCGTCCAGTAGAGTAAGGTGAGGGGGAACACCTTAACATGCACGTCAGAGGTATAATAAACTACTTCTTTGTAGGAAAAACCTCTTATTCTTTCAATAAGTTAGGATCCATCTTCCACTGCTGAAATGAATAAGTGTTATGCACAATTATGAAAATGAAAAAATGAAAAAAAATGAAAAAGTGAAAAAAGTTTGAAACAATGAAAATGAATAAGGTGAAAGAAGAGAAAGGCTTCTTGCGTAGAGAGGTGATGTAGGTAACTCTGCCATGGTACTGACCAGGTTCGCTGGTAGTAGAGCCATGCTTTTGTTCCTATGTGACTCCATTGGGGTATTGTCCAACCCTGCTAGAAGTGGAGTAACACCAAAGATGAGACTAAGACTCCGACGACTATACTGCTTATGCACCAATATACCCCTCAACCCCAATCGAGAAACCTGTGTTTCCATGGCTTGGAATGTGCGTCAATCAACCAGGATCTTGGTGGATGTTACATCTTACAATCAATCTAGTGTAAAACCAAAACAAACTAAGAATTGAACAATAATTTCGGGGGTGTTAGACTTTCTTTTCATGAACAAGGTCCATTCAGAGAGTTGGCATTCTACTAGTGTGTCATGAAGTGTTGTAGCTAGCAACATCACCCTCAAAAATTTTGTCTTAGCTTCATTTTGGAGCCTCCCTACCAACCTTTCATAACAATTTGTCTTGTTTCATCAACTACACAAGCTTCAGTATTTTTCTTGCACAAAGACAGCCAATCGGCCAAAGCTTGATGCATTCCCCTCACAGGCTATTCATCTAGACTTGGTACAGCTACAGGTTGAGTAGCTCCCCCAAGAATTTTGATGCAGGAGCATCAAGGCAATTTTTCATTTGTAAATATGCGATAAAAGGGGGGGTGACAATTTTTAATATTTTATAAATTAAACTATTATTTTTAATAAAATAGGAGACAATTATCAAAAGTGAGGATTATGTAAATATTCTTTTTCTAAATAAAAGGATATGAGAGAAATAGTTTAGGAGCAAAATTTGGGATTAGGATTTCTATGTATGGGATTAGTTGAGAAAATAAGGGGATGAGAGATTTTTCTAAGTATTAATTTAGAAATTAGTTTCATTAATTAGGGGTGAAAGAGGATCCTTAGGGATTCAAGAGTGATTTTAGGATTTTTTGTTGAGAAGTTGAAGGGATTGAACTTAGATTAGATCATTCTAAATTTTATAAATTATCAAGCCTAAAGGGCATTAAAAAGGGGAGAGAGTGTAGAGTAGGGAACAAGGGTTTCTAATTGGAAGCCTTCGGGCTGGTTGTAAAAGGGCCCAATGATTGGAAAATTAGGCGAAGGAGGAAGAATACTATTGTAAGTATTGTGTACTAATGAGAATTTAATTTTCTAGAGTTTGTGCCATTATTGAATTCATGTAGAATTGATTGGATAATTTAATATTAGAATGAATCGATTCTAAGAAAGGAATAAATCTGTGTAAGGCATTGTGAATTGAATTTAGGTGTTCGATGTGTGGAAGGAAGGTTCGATTCTTCTTATTTTCTGAGATTATTGTGTTATGGATGAATCTGGATTGTTAATCTCTGTGTAGCGTTATTTGACTCATAAAATTTAGACGAAACTCCATATGTATAGAATTCTCAATTCTGGCCTTTTGGGAATGCAATTGCTATTATCTATACCCATCTTCAAGTCTATCTCAAATACAGAAGGACGCGAAGAGGAGTGAGGGGTGAAACTTGTTCGATTTACGCAAGGTGCCTTTGTTTTCAACGTGATTAAAAATGCCCTGCTATGATGATCGTTCTGGAAACACGCGGCTCTAGGTTGGCCGACTATCTTCTTGTACCCGTACACATGATCTTGAGGATCTTTTTAATAGATTTGGAAGGTTGGTCGGTTCTTACCCGGCTTGGAGGTCAATGGGGAGAGAGTGACCTTGGTGGGATTGGTGGCTCTTCTTGCAAAGGTGTTAATAGGAGACTTTGGCGCATCTAGACGTGCATCTTTCTGTAATGTTCTTGCATACATTTATGAAATGGCAAGGGTGCTAAATGGTGTTTGATTCATCTGAGAGGCGAACTATCATTCGATTTGATACCTTGATGCACTGCTCATTGTTTCTGGCAAACGTTTCTGTAGAGTCCGTGATATGGATTTGAAGCACGACTTTGCCTTTATTGAATTTAGCAATCCTCATGATGCGGATGACGCAAGATACTATCTTGATGGAAGAGATCTCGATGGGAGTTGCATTTTTGTGGAAATTTCCAGGCATTAATTTTTTGATTTGGGCAAAGGCTGAGATGCATGTTTATAATCATGGTGTTTGAAGATCCTGGTTATTGCAGGCCCTAGCTTGCATCAAGTGGTATCAGAGCTAGAATGCTCTGTTGAAGATTTTTTTTTTTTTTTTTTTTTTTTTTTTTTTCTGAATGAGAACAGAAGGTTTTGTCGAAAATTAAAGTGTGTTTTTGAATGTGTGATGAATAATGGAAAGGAAGATCATATTTTAAATCTGATATGCAACATACACAATTGCAAGTGAATAGGATTACAGAAGTGGAAAGAAGACAAGATCATGCAAGATCTTAAAGGTGAGATGATTTTTTTGAGTTGAAATTTATGATTGAAGTTTATGGTTGCAGAGAAGATGATGGCAGTGAACCTGGCATTCAGCTGAAGGCTAGATAGGGAGGACAATTGTAGTGTCCTGAAGAGAAAAGTGAGTTGAAGAGATAGCCTAGAGAGAGAGAGCAGAAGAGAATTCTCAAGAGGTTCTAGAGGTAGTGAACCAAGTACTTACCAAAAGACTGAGTGAGGAGAGCTTGGTGAGGTAAGTGGCAGCAAGAGAGATTGTTGTTGCAAAGGCTAGTGCAACTCATGGTGAGTGAGAAACTCATGGAGAAGATGATCATGGAGGATCAAAGAAGAGGTTCAAAGGAATAGCACAAAGGTGAGATGACTTATGAGGTCCGAGAAAGAGAGATTGCAGTAATAAAGGTACAATTGCAGGTACTGGAAGAATGGCTGCAAGACCAGGAAAACCAGAATAGAAAATGGATCTTTCCACTGAAGGGAAAGAGAGTGATTTGGCGACAATTGTAGGTGAAGTTGAGGCAAAGTATGATTGCTTTATTGAAGAAAGGACTTAGAGTTCTTCAGCAGGAGTTGGAATTTGAAAATTCCACATGCAGATCTATTCAGAAGGATGTATTGGAGGAAGCAGTTGAGACTAAAAAGTCTTGTGGTTTTAAAACTAATGAGTTGTGTATGCTTACAGGTACAGTACAGGGAGATGAGCAAGATTTAGAGTTTGTTCAAGAAGAGTTGAATCTGAAGACTGTTCAGATCGATGCTCAGATAGCAAGATCTCAGGAGGAAATGAAAACAGAGGAAGCAGAAAATCATAAGTACTCTGAAAAAGAAAATAGTGATGCTTTTGATGTTACAATACAAGAGAAAATTCTTGTGGATGTTGAGGAAGAGAATCAGTCTGAAGCACAGATAAGGGAAGTAACAGCTGATACTATTGAACATTTTGTGCAAACTGAAAGTTTATGTATGAATGCAGATGATGATGATATGCTTCAGCAATGCTACAGAGAAATTGCATTGTTCGAATATTTGTTGATGAATTTAGAGTAGGATAGAAAGGTTACAGTAGACGAAAGAGTTCAGTACAGTGAATGAGAGAAGAACGACATCTTGGAGACAGACAGAAAGAAGGCAAGACTAGTTGATAGTCTCATGGTGAATGAAAATCAGCGTACTGATATGCTGAGAAGGAACTCAGAGCAGCATACAGAAGTGTTGCCAGAGAATGCTGAGGAGAAAGCTAGTAAGGATTTTCTGAGTCCTGAAGAAGACTTGGAGTTGCAAAGAGAAAACTTGCTGACTGAATTGACAAGTGTGACCAGTTGGTCTTGTGATTTTGATGCTGACAATTTGATTGTGTTTACAGGTGATGTAGGAGACAATCCATCACTTGGAATTGTCTCGAGAGAATAAGAACTATTGCGGAAAGGAGATGAGACAATTATGTCTCATATGTAGAGGCTTGTACCATGGGTGACAAGAAAGATTTGGCTTGTCTGTATAGCCAAGAGAAGACAGGTAGACAAAATTTTGGAGTTGCTATAGTAGTACAAGATGAAGTTACAGTGTTTGCAACACTTGATTGGATTGCCAGAATCAATCAAGATGATAATGGACAATTACTGAAGATGGTCGAAAGAGAAGATGGAGATTATGCTGGAGTTAATTTGCAGCATGTTGATGAAATTGCAGATGATGAGCAAAGGAATGTTGCAGAGGGACAAGAAGTTTGGGAGGCGGCAACATCCATAGTGATAGCTAGAGCAACATGTGGGGCGACATTTATGGTGGCAGCTGAGACAACACTGACGACAGCAATATCTATGGGGGCACTGAAGCCTTATGTTTTTTATTCTAACAATTGTTTTGTGAGTACAGGTCTTATTGAAGATGCTGGAGAAAATCTGTTAGATAAAGAAATTGAACTAATGAGGTGGATGATGATGAAATTATCCTGGAAGAGGCTAGCAACGATAAAACAAAAGGAAATTAGTAAGAGAAAGAAAACAGAAGATTGCGAAGGCCTAGTGAGTGGAGCGATGCAGCATAAAGTGTGGAAACCTGGAGAAGAACATCAGAAAGAAGCAGTGGCAAGTGGAAAGTTACAGCACAAGATATGGGATCCAGGCATGCACAAATCCGAACACATGATCAGGGGATCATGATTAATTTTAAGGTTGGGTGTCTGATGCAGGAGCATCAAGGCCATTTTTCATTTGTAAATATGTGATAAAAGGGGGGTGTGACAATTTTTAATATTTTATAAATTAAATTGTTATTTTTAATAAAATAGGAGATAATTATCAAAAGTGAGGATTATGTAAATATTCTTTTTCTAAATAAAAGGATATGAGAGAAATAGTTTAGGAGAAAAATTTGGGATTAGGATTTCTATGTATGGGATTAGTTGAGAAAATAACGGGATGAGAGATTTTTCTAAGTATTAATTTAGAAATTAGTTTCATTAATTAGGGGTGAAAGAGGATCCATAGGGATTCAAGAGTGATTTTAGGATTTTTTGTTGAGAGGTTGAAGGGATTGAAATTAGATTAGATCATTCTAAATTTTATAAATTATCAAGCCTAAAGGGCATTAAAAAGGGGAGAGAGTGTAGAGTAGGGAACAAAGGTTTCTACTTGGAAGCCTTCGGGCTGGTTGTGAAAGGGCCCAATGATTGGAAAATCAAGCCAAGGAGGAAGAATACTATTGTAAGTATTATGTATTAATGAGAATTTAATTTTCTGGAGTTTGTGCCATTATTGAATTCATGTAGATTTGATTGGACAATTTAATATCAGAATGAATCGATTTTAAGAAAGGAAGAAATCTGTGTAAGGTATTGTGAATCGAATTTAGGTGTTCGATGTGTGGAAGGAAGGTTCGATTCTTCTTATTTTGTGAGATTATTGTGTTATGGAGGAATCTGGATTGTTAATCTCTATATAGCGTTATTTGAGTCATAAAATTTAGAAGAAACTCCATATGTATAGAATTCTCAATTCTAGCCTTTTGGGAATGCAATTGCTATTATCTATACCCATCTTCAAGTCTATCTCGAATACAGAAGGACGCGAAGAGGAGTGAGGGGTGAAACTTGTTCGATTTACGCAAGGTGCCTCTGTTTTCAACGTGATTAAAAATGCTCCGCTATGATGATCATTCTAGAAACACACGACTCTAGGTTGGCTGACTGTCTTCTGGTACCCGTACATGTGATCTTGAGGATCTTTTTAACAGATATGGAAGGTTGGTCAGTTCTTACCTGGCCTGGAGGTCAATGGGGAGAGAGTGACCTTGGTGGGATTGGTGGCTATTCTTGCAAGGGTGTTAATAGGAGACTTTGGCGCATCTAGACGTGCATCTTTTTGTAATGTTCTTGCATACATTTATGAAATGGCAAGGGTGCTAAATGGTGTTTGCTTCATCTGAGAGGCAAACTATCATTCGATTCGATACCTTGATGCACTGCTCATTGTTTCTGGAAAACGTTTCCGCAGAGTCCGTGATGTGGATTTGAAGCACGACTTTGCCTTTATTGAAGTTAGTGATCCTCGTGATGCGGATGAAGCAAGATACTATCTTAATGGAAGAGATCTCGATGGGAGTTGCATTGTTGTGGAAATTGCCAAGCATTGATTTTTTGATTTGGGAAAATGCTGAGATGCATGCTTATAAGCATGGTGTTTGAAGATCGTGGTTATTGCAGACCCTAGCTTGCATCAAATTTGCACAATTTTGGAGGAAAACTAGCCGTCCCTCTAGAAATAGTGCAATTATGCCTGGTAGCCTACTGGGCTGCAAAATTGCGCAATCTTGCTAGTCATGCTTCACCCAGAAAGCTGTGAAATCCTTCACAACAGGACTACTTGGCCTAGGAATTATGCAATCCTTGGTAGTAGTCAGTTACTATGCCCAGAAATTTCATAAATATCCTAGGCATCCAACCCAGCTCCCATCTAGAAATGTACATTTTCTCCAAGCAGTTGAGCAGCCTTATGCATGAGTAGTTCTGTTGACCAGTTCCACCCGGGACCAAGGAAACTTGACTTGCATGCATGACTTTCTTTTTCTGGTAATAGAAAAAGGAAACATGTAAAATGGATCCCATGATTCAGGGAGTTATTTTTACCAGATGGAGGTTACATCCAAAGTTTGTTTTAAAAACTTTCCTCCAAGTGTGGCTTTTTCCTAGATTTATGGCATGAGCATCATGAGCTTCAAAATTATTTATTCGATGCATCGGAGCTCATGCTTTCACATTGATCTTGGAGCTCTGACATCCCACAACACATCCAAGAATCTTCAACACAACCAGCTTAACTATTCACAGGTAAGTGGTCTTGAGAGATATTTTTTAGCATTTCTGTTGCGTTTAGTGTTTTTTCTTGTCTGAGTGTTATTTTCTTGATTTCTTTGAATGATTGTTATCATATTCATGCATACTAGCTTGTACTAGTACCGTTTTAGTTTTCATTACTATCTCACTGTTGTCGCATGCAAGAAACTATCTTGCATGAACTGCCACTGATTTGGCGACTCTCTTCACTCACATGCATGTTGATTTATTTTATGAATCTTTAATTCAATGTTTGCATGCAAAATCAATCACTTCTACTTTCACTCATAATCTCCATGCATTCACTTCCGTATTTTATTTCAGTTGCTCGTCGGTGAGTCTGGCCAGCCTTGACCCAGAATCTGCCTCACTGAGACATCATTGCGCAATCTGGGGAAGGAAGGCTATGTCTTTCTCTCCATAAATGTGCATTTCTTCCCAGGCATTGTCCTCCAGGACTTCTTTGCAAATTTCTGAGGGACAATGACTACTGGCCCAAAAAATTGCGCAATGCAGTCCCTCAACCTGTAGTCATTGCCAGTTGGAATTGCACATTGTGCATTCTTAGCAGTCACCCTAGATTGCGCATTGCGCAAATCCATTAGCCAGTCAGCTTCCTCAGACTACCCAGATTACCTTTTGCATAGTTCTGGCAGCCAGTCGCCTAGCCTTCCAGAAGAAATTACATAATCTTTTCCTATCATTCCCATGGTATGTGTCATGTCATTCCCTGAATTTTCTTTGGTTCTTGCAAATAGATTTCTTGCCAGGCATGTTACTTTATGTCCAGATATTTTAGGTGTTCATATGCCTCTTAGTAGTATAGGATCAATGGCCTCCAAAAGAGCAGGATCAAAGGACACTGACATAACTGCAACTGGAGTAGTAGTTGAGCAGGTGTCCACATGTCTATTGATCTATGAAGATACCAAATTGTTTCTAGACAAGGAAATCAAGCTGAAATGGCAAGAGGTCAATGAAGCATTTACAGGCACCTTTAAGGAAGACCTCAAAGACCGCCATGTGTATGTGAAAATTGATAAGTTCAGATTGTACCAAGTTTCATGCAGATACCCCGTGTTCCCATGCACAGACATGATACACTAGATCATCTTGCACACTGACACCGAGATGATGAATTTGAGTAGTGTCTATGGGACAAAACTTGCAACCTTCTGGGCATAGGATTATGATGAGATGTATCAGATGTTGGAGTCGATGACTATCATGGAGACTACATTCAGCTTACCCAGTAGCAGTGCCAACTCCAGAGATGTTCTCAAGGACTAGGTGAAGGAGTTGACTAGATTTAAGATGACACCCAGCTAGATCTACAAGATGAATATACTACGGAAGGCATATCAATACTTGGTCATATTTTCATGTCAACTCTATGACCAAGAAAGCACGAAAACCTTCCCACAGAGTTGGGTGATAGCATTGGACCAATTGGACAGAGAGGGAAAACCATGTAACTAGTCCAACATGTTAGCTCATCAGTTGAAGGATCAAGTAAGGAAGGCTCAACAGTCACCTAGAAGTATGTAAGTAGAGATCTACATGTCCACCTACATCTCAGATGCAATCTGTGCCGGACAGGAGTTCTCGGGCTTGGAGTGAGCATGGTCACTGACGAAGACTGTTCTGAACACATATTGTAAGTTGTTGTCCAAATATAGCTTCAGAGGAGTTATCACACAGCTATCCCATCATTTAGTCACCCTCGTTTACAAGATGATATTCAAACAGGATCCCCCATACATGTCGAAGGTAGCAATGGAGGCACTGATAGATATTGTTGATTGGTACGCCTCACCATCTGACACCTTCATAGGAATTTTCAGCATGGAGAAGCCTCTGCATGTTCTACCAAAATTTTCCTTGCACATAATCATCATGAGGGAAGTAGCATATCACATCCCGATAGGATTGACATCTAGACTACACTAGAAGAAGAAGGCACCTTGGCCTACTCTTTCATTGCGAATTCGGTTATATGAGATCTGGAGTTTCAAGTAAGTGGATGACGAAGCAGAAAGATGAATAAGTATCCATTCAACCTTTGAAGTTACAATCTGTATGACCCACATTGTATTGTGAAAGATCATTGCATGAGAGTATAGTTCAACTGGATCCACGGGGCATTTCATTGGGCCGAGGAAGACCCATGGAGATATTGCCATAGTTTCTCCAAACCTAATGAAGAGGTCGACTTTACCGTGGAGTGGTTAGTGAAGAAACATGAAGCAGCATCTCAAGGAGAACCAACACTGACGGCAGTAGTAGAAAAGGAAAGCATACTAGTGCGCAATAAGGGAAGGAGGAAGATTTTCGATCGCATGGAGGAAGAGAAAAGCTGAAATTTCTGAGTAAATCCATTGGTAGAAAAGGCATCTATCACGATAGAAGAGAAGAGGCAACAATGAGACAAGTGACTCGTAAAAAGGCAGAGGGGGAAGAGAAGAATAGAGGAAACAGAGAGGGAGTTGCATGAGTTGAAGGAGCAACTCCGAAAGGAACAACAGCTACATAAACTAGAGAGGGAAGCACAACAACAATAGGTATAGAAAGGGGTACAACATGTGAAAATACATGAAACAACACCCGTAAAGGTAGTGGGTTTATCATAACAGTTGGCATCAGGAAGACAGGTTGAACCATCGTAGGAGTAGGACTTTGCTCATGAGATAGAGCAAGCACTTCAATAGTTGGATACAAATATGGAGCAATAGGAATCGAAACAATACATCGAACTTATGCCTCACCACCAAGAGGTTGACTTACCTTCTTCACCACATCTAGATCATTAGAAAATCTCAAGCGACTGAGGAGGCATTGAGATCCTCGAAGATCAGGTCGAGGGAGAGATGCACAACATCGTGTTCGACGAGTCTCAACATAGAGTAGTGTAGTCTCGCAGAATGTTGACTTCAGATGATCTTACATCTCTTGTGAAAGTGGAGGAACGAGTGATCGTGTCTGATGTGTGAAAAAATATAGTATCCTTCGATGATGCAACCAGAGTGTATGTCGAAGCCACTAGCTCAAGTGTTCACTTTCTGATAGCTGAAAATGAGCAAATGTCTGAGGGACTTCAGATGACCAAGCAAGGGGGAGAGTTGGTGACAACGTCCACCCGAGTTGAACTGAAGAAGGAAATACTAGATGAAGTGTTGTCCCTTGAGACAGTTATGCGAGCGTTGTACTCCAAGGTTGGCACCATACATAAGGGAGTTGTCCATCTTAATGGATGGCAGGAGCGATGTGCTAGAAGAGCACGTCTTTTGATGAACTTGCATGGTGTTGTTGATTACATGCAAACATGGATGATGAGATACAAGGGAGCCACACTTCACTTTCCTAAGATGATGAAGGCTAGTGTGGTGCAACTGAGGACATGTATCAAGAGTCAACTCCAGAACTATGAAGAGCTCCTACAGGTCATCACCATTATACAGGCTTCTGATGCACATGTATTCAAGAGTATGGATGTTGTGGTGCATGCACATGCAATCCCATCTATTGGGACTCTCACCTAGGTAAAGACAAAGGCATGGGTCCAACTAGAGCTTGACTTGTACTTTGACGAGTTGATGCACATTGCCACAAGCCTAGACTTGCCCATCACTGTAGACATCATGCCCAAGTATGTTCTTGGTCAAGCTGCATTGAAGACAATGATGCACATTCTTACAGAAGAGTTAGACAGAGAAGCCCGAGAAGTGTACCCGAAAGCTCTAGAGGCAAGAGTCAGGTTCTAGAAAGACGTCACATTGGAGCACATGGACACCATCATGGACTATAGATCTTGACATCAGTGTGTTACTGTTGATGAATCCGAGGATGTTGAGGAGTTGGACTTCCATGGTTGTCTAAGTCATAGTGATGTCTATCATGGCCTACTCAATCCATTTGTCTCACATGGGTATATGTGCATTGTAGTCTAATGTCTTGTTGAGTGTAAGTAAAGTGTTGATAGTTGGATGTAACAGTCATAGGGTAGATGAAGAGTTTTGAGGGCAGTTGAACTATCACAAAGGGGAATGTCAAGGGCCACCTCACCCTTTGCTATAAATAGTCCCTCGTAACTCATTGTAGAGGATTTTGGTTAGCCAATCTTTCGATAAGACTATCTTGGAGAGAGCTTGGATATTATTGTAATGAGCCTTGGCTTCTCCACTGTAAAGAGCTACTACATCTCTTTGGAGGAGCAGGTGGTTGTGGATGTAACGTTCAACTATCGGAACTAGTTGTTAGACATGGATGTATTGTATGACTGGAACTTACGCTTCTTAATATAATAAGAGTCAACACATTTCATGCATATGTTGTATTCTATTCTATGCTATATGGTTTATTGTAAATGATATATGTATATGTTTATTTATTTATGCATGTATATCTATCTGTGTCTGTGTGTATGAATCTTTCTTAAATGTGTTGTTGGTTTAACCATCCCTTTGGATTGCTAGCTAACTTGCCTTCCATGTTGTGATGCATCTTTTCTCATGTGTTCCCTTCTTAACTACATTTTATCACAGGTTTCAAAGGGGCACACTCATCTCAACCCCCATGTGTTAGAACCTCTCATGAACCTTCCTTGGCTCACTACAATTGTTGCACCCTTTCTACCAACAGAGTTATCTTACATGCCTTTGTGCGAAATTGCGATTAAGGCATTACAATATGACCCAATGCTAGGAATCCTACACCAAGCGGTTTGAGGTCTAATTGCGACTTCTTATCAGGGAGATCCCCTGACATATTGGTGGGTCCAGCACTGTCAATAGACTCTTAGTACAACATCAACAACACCCATTGGAGTGGAAATCATTGGGCAATTCAATACATATTCTCCCACGAATATTTATGGTTCCTCCACTTGCAACCATCACTTAAAACTCTGGTGCTTGATATAGCAAGAAATTCAATTCCTTGGCTATCTTACAATGAATAAAATTACAGATACTGCCCAAATCAATCAACACTATTGCCATTTTCTTCTTGATATGTCCTTCTATATTGATAGTTTGAGGAGTAGTAATTCTAGCCAATGCATTACGAGATATGGCTGGATTCATTTATTCTTTCTCTATAATTTGTTCCTGTTGTATATCCTCTTATTTTGATGTTTCTTGTTCATTTTATTCCTCCTCTTCATAATCTATGTAAAAAAATTTCTTCTCACCATACTTATGACCTTTAGTGCATTTGCTATCACAACTATAACAAAGCCTTTTTGCTCTTTTTTCTTCCAACTTTTGTGGTGTCAACCTTGTAGGTTGTGGAAGGCTGGGGGCAACAACACTTCCATCTTTATAGTAGCGAGTGGTAGGCTTCCTGGTTTCCATAATTTTTCTTCCCATTTTCCTTTCTAACCTGAATGCCTTCTCCAATGAATCAAGTTCCCAAAGGTGAAACTCATGTTGGATGTTATCCTTTAAAGTCCCTATGAACACATCAATCCTATGCTACTATGGAATATCTTTTACGCTTATATTCAATATTTGGAAGTCCTCAATGTGCTCCATCATTGAACCCTTTTGTTTGAGATTTATCAATTGGCTAAAAAACGTGTTTCTATTTGTATCCTCATAATGTGATATCATTTCTTCGATAACAATTGCCCAAGTGCCAATTTGTTTACGGGGGAAAAGCCATCGATACCATACAAACTGATTTGGTTCCAAATTTGAAGTTGCAATGCATACCTTTTTTTTGTTTTTCACATTATGGAGATCAAAATATTGATCCATCTATAGTATCCATGTGACAAGATCCTTGCCATAAAACTTCCCCATATCGATCTTTGGAACATGGTGGGTCTTCAATCCAACATTAGAGTCTATGAAATCATAATTAACATTAATTTTTTCTCATCATCAGTTTCCGTACTACCCTTTCACCATCAGTAAACATTTCTTGTAGCAACTTTGTCAAGTCTATCTTCAAAACTTCCATTTTTCCTTCTATCTTAATTTCCATGTCATTCATCTTATCTTCCACCCCTTTCTTTAAACCATCCATCTCATCTTCCACGTCATTCATCTTAGCTTCCATGCTTTTCTTAAAACCATCCATCTTATCTTCCATGCCATCCACCTTATCTTCCACAACTTTCTTTAAACCATCCATCTTAGCTTCTGTTACTTTTTGCAAGAGTGAATTTTGCTGCACTTGGTCTCGTAATTTTGATATATCATGTTGCATTTCTTCCACTTCTTCATGAGTCATGCTAGAGATTTCAGGTTGCTTACTTAGTGTTTCCATTTTATTTATTTGGGGAATCGATTAATGATAATTATTCTTCACTATACCCATTGAATTCCTTCAAACTAATTTTTCAAACCAAACTTATGTAAAATGTTAAAAAGACTACACACATTTTTTTCACTTTCTAGGATCTCGATAATGAATCTAATGTATCTTTGAAATTTAGGATCTTGAAGGCCTAAATTGTGAACTATGGTAGCCCTCCAAGTCCTCTTCCTAATGCCACTAGTATGATTGAAATTGGATTCTCCAAGAAAGAGTTATGCCCAATCTCACAAGATGACCTAATTATACACTTTTTTAGAAGAGTAAACTTGTACAAAGTACCACGTGTCCTTGTTTCAACCTTCGGACCTAAAACCGATGCACAGGAAACTAAGGTCCACCCTCTTTCTATAAATTCTTATGAAATTTCAATCTAATACTCAGAGATAAAGTTATGACAATTTTCCCAAGGTCACATGTTTGGGATGTAATTCGAGAGCCTACAAAAACTCTAACTTCTGTAAATCATATCTCTGACCATATAGTGAGACAAGAACTACAATTTGGACCCATGGATAATTGATATTTCAGCTCAAATGGGTTTTTTTGTTAGCTTCTGAAACATCGTAGAAAAAGGTTATAGCAAAAATTTCACGATGACTTGTTTGTAGAGGTGAAACCCTAGAATTCAAAGCTCTGGTACCAAATGTTATGAACAAGCTCACAAAAAGATAGAAAAGATAGTTCAACGACTTCAAAACAAAATCTTCGAGGGGGAAACTTCCTTTAAATTACACAAATGAACAATTATTGGATTATACAAATGAATAAACCTCCTTTCTATATATAGGAGTTTAAGGGGTCACAATATAATCAAAGCCGACGTAACAATAATAATATAAGGGCACAACAATAACAATAGTGGGCTTCTATGGGGCACACTAATAACATATGAGGACAATAGGGCACAATAATAACAATAAGGGCTACAATGATAATATTAATGGGGGAATCACTAGTATTATAGGGACTTAACATTGAGACATGAATTAGAAAAGTGAAATAAAGAATTGTCTCAATATCAGAAGCTTGAGGAGAGAAAGAAAGTCTTGGATGAGATTCTTGGCAAGAAAAGATCCCCTCTCATAAAGGTTGGTTTGTGTTTTAAAGAAAAACCAAGCCCCAAGGTTGCTAAGGCTAAAGGGCCAACTTCCTAGGTAAAGGAAACTCAAGGTTCTAAGAACAACAAAGGAAAATGAGTTGTTGAACTCTAGCAACAGAGAAAGCAACAACAAGAAAAGAAGAAAAGGCAATAGTAGAAGGATATCAAGCATCAACAAATAGAGAAAGGGAATAGGGCTACACAACTATAAGAAAAAGTGCAAGGAAATGATGTAAATTATCATGAAGGGCACATGAAGAACCAACACAGGTCCTTTCCTCCTCAAGGAAAAAGAACCCAAATAAAAGGTATCTTCAGTCCTCAAAATCCATTTCATGGTTATTGAAAATTTTGGACATAAAGCTATAGATTGTGGATGGCATGCAAGGAAACAATATGTGTTGTGTAGTTGCAACCCAAGAATGCTCAAAGAGGCCCAGAAAAGGTGTGTTGGAAGTAGTAGAGGTCATGAAAAGAATGCTTCCGGATATGCTCTAGATTGGAATACAAAAATGAACGAAAGAGAAAAGGATTATGAGTATGTCTTCAATGCCCAATATCAAAAGAACTTGCAAAATAGAGGAGGAAGAAATTCCTCTATAATTGCAAGCCATAATAAGCGCAATATTTAGGTAAGGAAAGCGAGAAGCAATAACCCAATTACCATTCTCTTGCAAACAAAGAAAAATGGTAGCAAGTTAGTTTTGGTTAAGAAAGAGGAATTGATGCACAAGTTTCCCCTATCAATGTGTAGCTAAGGGAAACCCTAAACATGGGAAAATAATAAATTGGAAATTAATGCTTCTGTAAAGACTTGGCCTTTGAAAGTTTGGAAGAAGAAGGAGGAGGATGTGCTTAGGGGAAGTATATACTATATTTCTCTTTACAAAAAGAAGAGAATGGCCTAAAGGGAGGCCAAATAAGTTAGATGCAAGGAGCTAGAAGGAAAAAATAGAGAGGTGCATATGATTGTTGAAGGTATGGTCAAGTCCCCTTGCTGATTACAATGATGAATTTGTTTATTTTGAATGTATCAACATTGCAAGAGAAAAATACAATGCAACCAATTTGTTTCAGGGGTAGTAAACAATATACTTTTGTTGTGAAATGAAGATGAGTTGCGATAGAAGTTTGGAATAACAAGAAGCCCATAAGTCATGTCAGGTCCACAAGATCAGTCCCCATATAGAAATAAGGAAGTGAAAGTGGGATATCAAATAACATTTGCTCAAGGGGAGATTATTTAGCAAGTGTTGTTCTATTCAACAACCCCCCCATTTATTTATATAATAGTCGATATTCTATTAATAAATGGGGACCCTTGATAAAATCCCTCAAAAAGAAATTTAGCACTTAGACACTATCTTTTAAGATTTGTAGGAATAAAGCAAGATATCAAGTAAAAACCCTTAGAAAGCTTGCAATTCTCACCTTTTAGCATACCTCTAGACCAAGTGTGTCAAAAGCCTTATTAACGAGAAAAACACACAAATAGAAATCAAAAGGAACATTGCGCTTAACTTAGATATCATTAGGCTTTTCATTTAAAACTAAGACCTAGGGCATTTCCTATTAAATAAAGCCCAAATTACAATATCGTCATTCATAAAGAGCGCATTCTCACAAATCATATTGAAATGTGAGAAATGCGATATTGCGATAAGATGATCAACCTTAGCGCATCGTGTTGGAACATTTAAGAAAGTTCAGAAATCTTATGAACTGCATGAAGTTGTGAAATGATATAAAAGTATAGACCCGATAGAGACCAATATCACAAAATGGTGATTAAGTTAACCGCATGATGAAAATCACTTTATAAGGTGAATAGATTTAAATAACAAAGAACACACGTCTTAGCTTGTATCTCCCATCCCACAGGAGCCTAAGGAACTTTGAGAAGGCACACAATCAAACAAGTGATAATGTGATTTGTAATATTGCATCGTAATCACAAAATTGGCGTTCTCACAACTTCAGTCTGCCACCTTAAAATCCATCTTTCCCATTTTGCGATGTGATACATTAATGAGAAATAACGGTAGCGATAAGGAACCATTAGTGGTTATTTAATATAGATTAATGGAATTTATGTTAAAAAGAAGCTCGACATCATATGGTATCTTTTCTTCTACATTTTATTAAAACTGCTTTCTTGTCTTCTTTTCAAGTTATCTATATCATTCATTCATTATCATTCTTGCTTGTGTTTATCCGATACCTTCCTCTTTGCTGCATTTTAGGAAAAATTTGTAGGGAGCATTTTTAGAAACAACAGGAAAGAAGGGAAGGGTAGCTACATCCGAGAAATCATAAATGATTCATATTTTCTCCAATACTACATGTAGTAGAGATTGAGGAACTACAACCTTGGAGGCCATGTACAACTTGTTAGAAGAAGAGCACTCGAGACCATTGGAAACAAAGGCCATCATAGATTCCTAAGAGACATCTACTACCTCCTATTTCATGACAGCATGCTCTTTCCTACACTACACAATTGTACAACCAAAGATAATCTGATGGCTTCCCGCCGTTCTCGAAATATCCTCCCGTTGTTCTCGAAATATCCTGTTGATATGACTTGGAGTCCTGCAAACTTTTATGTTGAATTTATGACACTGGTACTTGTTTCGGTATATGGGTTAAGGTTATGACTTGTTCTACCGTTTGGCAACCTCCATCCGCCGGTTTGCTCCTATATGATTCCGCGTTCTTTTGTCAACCCGTTCATTATCACTGTGCTGTGTTCTTTATTCGAGCTCCGCTCTGCTCTGAGGGTTTCGTTCCACTGTATTTTGATTGTCAACACGGTTTCCTTTGTGGTTGTTCCCGGTCCTCTAATGCCATGGAGGTAGGTTCAATAGCTCATAATGACCCCCTTTAACTCTGCACAGTTACAATTTCGATTTGTTGTTCGTTGGATAGGCGCTCTGGTCTGTTCTATGTTTGTTTAATTACTGAAATCTCTTCTTTACAGGTTGCCCTCCAGGTTAACGTGCTCGGCTTCTGCTACAAGGTAATTTTTTTGGTTCCTTTTAAACTACTTGGCACCTTATCTTTTCGACCCTAATGAATGCTGTCACTGTTCTTCAGGCTTTAATGGTTACTCGTCCCTTCGACCCTGTCTTCTCGGGTCCAGGTAACTTCTCGCCCAATCTCCTTCAGTTTTTGTAGTTATTCGTTTATTTATGCCTGTGTCTTCACACTAATTCGTTCTCCTTTGCCTGTAGGTGACTCGGTGTTGTTGGTAGTTGTGGTTCCGCACTCTTCGCCGTCTCGGCATTCGCCTGCATCTCCCAGTCTTCACTATACAGGTAGTGTCCTTCCACGTTTACATGTCTTAATGGTTCTGTAGACTTTTGTTGGTCTGGTTGTCATCTGAGCGATGAAATTTTTTGGGTTTCTTCCCTTAGCGGAGTAGTCCTATTCCCCTATTCACTGGCCCTTTATTTTGGTGATTCTGTACTGTAATGTAATGATTCGACTGTGAGCCTCTCGCCTTGTGGCTTGGGTCTCTGGTTATATTAAACCCTCACCTGATATAGCTCTGTTCAGTTGTTGGTTGAGATGGGTGTTCGTTATTTCGAAACCCTCGTCCTGTGCTTTATTATTTGATTAATGGAACATCTGTTTGCGTTGTTTCTACGCGGATTCATTTTACTGCTATGGTAATTCTTCAATTTTTGTCTATCCGTATCATTAGCCTGTTCGTATGAAAGTTCGAGGTTTTGGGTTTTGATTTGAAGTTCTGGGTTTTTAATAATATGCTGGTTATGGAATACTCTGAACTGATATAATTATTTACACAGTTTTTGGAAATGATACAATAGCATACTTATTTTGTCATGGCACTTTACTCTACTCTTAAGTACTTGGAGGGTTCTACGAATTACCTCTGATTGTCTGTCAATATGCACAGTCTTTTACTTTCTGTGTCAGGAAATGATTTAACTGTCAACGTCTGCTACTCCTATGAACTTGTCTGTGTGTTGGCCGTGTGTGCAACCTTTTATGCTCCCCGTCGGAAAGCGTTATAATTGTTTCGCCTGCTCCACCTGTAGACTTTTTCTGTCTGATACTTCAATATAATTTGGTTGTATAGTCACTATATTATGATGCATGCAAGCGACTATTATAGTGATGATTAAAAAAAAACAAATGAAAATAAGAATGTCTATTCGGAAATGACTGTATATTCTTTTCTTTTCATCTGAGAGGGAATCTTTTACAATCATACTCTTGCTGCCTTTAAACTCTAGAAACATAACTGTTCTTTCTCAGTGGAACTGTCCCAACAGATTGGGCAACTATTTTATCTAACTGTCCATAACTAATAAAATGTTTTTAAAGAAACTTAATTAACTAATATTTATGCTTCTGTTCCTAGTTCCTAAACAAAACAGAATCAGTGCGTGAGTTTAATTAACCGAATCCTACCAACATTCTAAAAAGAAATTAAACCAAGTAAATGAAATAAAATAACCGACAAGGTTTTTGACACCTGTCCAGTTATACGTAAGTGACTGTGTGTTCTGGTCTTTCTCTGAGACTGTCAACCTCATTCTGTCTCCTCAGAGCTGGATGCTCCTGCATCAGGCTCCCGGGGTGGCAAAAAGCCATGGCTCCGTTCCATGAGGTCGTCGATAGAATAGCCTGCTTTCTGTATTTGCATCGTATTAAGCCACGAACTGTCCTCTATTGGACGGTTCTTCCACTTTACTAAATACCGCAAATATTCCTTCCTGCATGTGCGCTTAGCTACCTGTGTGTCTAAAATTCCCTCGATCTCAACGGGTGGTGCCATCAGCATCTGTCTCGTCCATGAATCTCCCTCACGTTTGGTGTCCCGCGATGGCTCTACTGCCATACCATCTGCTGAACCTGCGACATAGGGAAACAGATCTGCCACGTTAAAGATAGGGGAAATACCAATCCCTGGTGGCAACTGTAACTCATAGGCGTTCGCAGAAAATTTGCGAATGATCTTGCAGGGCGCGATTTTCTTAAATTTCAGCTTGTTGTACTCTCACTTTGGAAACCCTTCCTTGCGTAAGTACGCAAGGACTTCATCTCTGACATTAAACTGAACTTCCTGACGTTTTGTATCAGCTCGCTGCTTGTACCTCTGACTGCTGTCCTGTAATTTCAGTTTAACCTGTTCATGCAATTTGCTCATAGCTTGGGCAAAATCTTCCCCATCAGCGCTCTGTTTCTCCAGTTTCCCCAAATCTCGTAACTCATGCACTCCTCACGTATGCATGCCGTACAGAATCTGGAACGGACTGTATCCTGTGCTACGGTTAGGGGAATCGTTGTATGCGAATTCCGCCTGCGCAAGTACACGGTCCCAAGTCCGGGAAATTTCACTTGTTAGACTTCTAAGCAAATTCCCCAGTCTTCAGTTCACTACCTTCGTCTGTCCGTCCGTCTGCGGATGATAAGCGGAGCTGAACTGCAACTGAGTATTTAACTTTTTCCACAGAGTCCTCCAAAAATGACCAGTGAACTTTACATCTCTGTCCAAGATAATGGATCGCGGAAGTCCATGCAATCGCACAATCTCTGTAAAGAAAAGATGTGCTATGTAAGTAGCATCGCTGGTTTTCCTGCATGGTACAAAGTGTGCCATCTTCGAAAATCGGTCAACTACAACCATTACTGAATCAAAGCCTCGTTGTGTCTTCGACAAACCCAGTACAAAATCCATACTGACTGAATCCCATGGTCGACTAGGAATGGGCAATGGCATATAAAGTCCAGTGTTCTGACTGTGACCTTTTTCCAATTGACAAATTTTACACCTAGTCACATACCTCTGCACATCTCGCTGCAACTTAGGCGAAAAATAAAAATGCTGTACCTGAGCAATTGTTTTGTCAATTCCAAAGTGTCCTGCGAAGCCTCCACTGTGTTTTTCCTGTATGATGTTTTCCCGCATAGAACAGTTGGGAATGCATAACTTCCCCCCTTTAAATAGCAACCCTTCCTGTAGGTTATAGTCTAGCCACTTGCTATTATTTCGTAACAGCGGGTTTTGACAAGCCTCAAAGGCCTCCATAAACTCGGTGTCGGTCGTATACAACTCTTTCAAATGTTCAAATCCTAAGATCTGTGTTGTGCTCTCCTGTAACAGTAATGTTCTCCTACTAAGTGCATCTGTTACCTTATTTGATTGCCCACTAATGTGTTTTAGTACAAACGTCAAACTTTGCAAGTACTCAACCCAAGCTGCATGCTTATGGTTCAATTTGTGCTGCTGCATAATGTACTGTAACGCAGAATTATCAGAAAATAAAACAAATTCATTACCCAATAGATAATGTCGGCAATGCTTCAAAGCCTGCACAATGGCGTAAAACTCCTTGTCATAGGTTGAGTACTTCTATCTGCTCTCATTTAGCTTTTCACTGAAATAAGCAACTGGTCTGTCCTCCTAGCTAAGAACTGCCCCAATGGTTGTACCACTGGCATCGCAACGAACTTGAAAAAGTTTGTTGAAATCCGGCAGTCTCAACACTGGTCTTTCAGTAATCTTTTTTTTCAAGATCTGAAAACTATGTTCTGCTGCTTCAGTCCAGTGAAATGGCTGATTCACTTTCTTGATCGTATCCAACATTGGTGCACAAATCTCGTTGAAATTTCTGATGAACTTCCTGTAAAAACTGGCAAGTCCATGGAAACTTCGAACTTCAAATAAACTTTTAGGAGAAGGCTAGCTAACTATAACTGTCACCTTTTCTGGGTCCATTTTTAATTCATTTTCTGCAATAACAAAACCCAGATACACTAGTTCTCGCTGAAAAAAGGTACATTTCTTCAGATTAATTAACAGCTTGTTCTGCTGTAACTTCCTCAATACACTCTACAAATGCTTGAAATGCTCCTCCTTAGTCTTACTAAAAATCAGAATATCGTCTAAGTAAACTATTACAAACTTACCATTAAATTCCTTCAGCACTTCATTCATCAGATGCATGAACGTGCTGGGAGCGTTGCTCAAACCAAATGGCATCACCAGCCACTCGTATAAGCCTTCGTTTGTCTTGAAAGCGGTTTTCCATTCATCTCCTTCACGAATCCGGATCTGGTGATATCCACTCTTCAAGTCAATATTCGAAAAGTACGCCGCTCCACTCAAACAATCCATCATATCGTCCATCCTTGGTAAGGGAAACCTGTACCTAACAGTAATTTTGTTAATAGCCCTGGAATCCGTACACATTCTCGACTCTCCTCCTTTCTTTGGAGCCAAAACAGTAGGTACTGCACATGGGCTCATGCTCTCCCGAATCAAACCTTTGTCCAACAACTCTTGGACCTATTTCCTAATCTCCTCATGGTCCTTGGGACTCATGTGGTAAGCTGCTTTATTTGGCAGGCTTGCCTCTAGTATAAAGTCAATGCAGTGACTAATACCTCTCCTCAATGGCAACTCATCTGGAAGATCATCTACCACAATGTCTCCAAAATCCTGCAGCAACTTCTGAACTTCTTCTGGCAAATCTGAAACCTGTGTATGAAGTACTACTACCCTTGGTCTCCTTATGACAGCAAAATTTATCTTGCTGTCCTCAATCTGTTTTATGAATTCTTTCCCACATAACAGCAGTGCTTTCACTCCACTAGCTTCTGCTGTATTTTCCTCCTTGATGGGTACAAGCGTATGCTTGATCCCATCTTTCACGAACTTATAGCAGTTGGTTTTTCCATCATGAACTGCACTTCTGTCAAACTGCCAAGGTTGTCCTAACAGCAAATGACAGACATCCATTGGCATGACATCGCAAAGAATCTT
>APFE031044724.1:0-18223 GCA_000404065.3 Pinus taeda
TTTACATTAATCATTCATACGACAAATGGAAATGGAACCATAAGAGTAGTCATCTATCTTTATTAATCAGAAAATAGAGTAAGGTACAACCGAAGTCCTGACGCTGAGTCCTTCTCTAGAGGGTCCAGCCAGCATGTCTTCCAAACATTCACCTTGAAGCAAATCTCCCAAGTCAAAGAGGTCTCTCTCTCACATACAAGGCAACAAACGCATGACCTTCCTCAAGCTCAAAGCAATCCTCACACAACACACCAAATGCCTACAAAGAGCAGCACTAATGCACTAAGAATTCCTCAATCAAAGTCTATGTGTTCCAAACTAAAAAACTAGCTGCTCATGGGCAATGGAGGAGGCTTATAAAGAGAAGGAGTCTCCATGAATAGGTAAAGGATGAGCTTTCCCCCAAGATAAGTGGATGGTGAGTCGAACAGACGTACCAGAGAAAGGATGGCGACCTTAACAATGTTAACAACCAAGTCTGGAGGGATCTGGAAGGTCGGTTGTTAGAACAAATTCGCCCAAAAAGGATCAGCGCAGGTGAGACACTGAGCTGACGCGCTGACATCGCAGATCAACTATAGAGGAGGTCCGGTCAGCGCCCAACAAGACAAGCGGAGGGTGCGCTATTCGTAAAATGGGACCAGCCCAGAAAAGACATGTTCTTCCACGCTGGCAGCACATCAGATACACTGGCCTCCGCCTGTCAGCGCGATTATTTGATTAACAGACGCGATGATTCATTTAACTTAGGAAAAGAGGGTTTTTTAGCCATTTTGAGGAGCATGAGTATAGGTGAATGTGGTTTCACAACACAGTAGGGAGACTGACATGACGGCAGTGACATTTTACTGTGTAACAGGTCCATAGTAAAGGATCCTTCATTGCCCTTTGCTATTGATCATCCTTCCTTTCTTCATCTTAATCCCGATTAAGGATTCTTCATTACCCTTTGCCCTGGTTAGGACTACTTCATCCATTTGAACTTGCAGATTTTCTTTTTGTTGTGCTAGCTTGCACAGTGGACTCTTACCTTAGTGATAAATCAGATCCAGTTAAACCCTTTTTGATTGACTCCATATCCCAATGGACTGAATACTTGCTCTGCCCATCCGTTTTCTTAATTCCACCACCCAATCAAACAAAACACCTTGAGCATTAATAACTAGCCTAAAATCTACCCAAAACAAAGTTAAATCATAAAGAGATAACCCTCTCTGGACCTACGTTGGCTAGGACCTGAGTCTAAAAGATTAGGTTTGTGGTTACCTAGACTATTCCTTCTTTGATAACTTCTAGGGAAAAATCTGAGTGATAACACCTTCGTCACCTTCAAATCACCTTTTAAGCTCTTGGCATATTCTAAAATTCAATCCTATAGCAAAATAAGGAAATCTTGTAGCATGATATAGCAATTTTGTAGCATCTTGTAGCACCACGCAAAAACCCCTCAAAACTTGACCAAAATTGTCCTTTAAGCTTAATTGTTCCCCTTAGCCCTTAATAATGAGTCCTAGGCATTGAAACCAAGCTTGAGGAAGATCAGAGACCACTTAGGACCTTTCTTTTTATCCCTACAATTTATTTATACAATTAGGGTTACTGATTGAATTCATGGATTTGATAGCACATGTATAGACTACGTTGTCACTTCTTAAAGAATTTATTGAGTCTTGTCATTAACATACAACCTCCTTTCAATGAAGTAGTTTAGAATTGGTTTCATGATCCAGCTAGACTAAGGTTATTTCCTTGTCATTCATTTTCTGCAATAAGTTAGGGTTTCCATTCCAAACATTTACATTTCTTGCAAGTAGATCAACATTTCATTTTATGAAAAATTTACATTTGTTGCAAGAATATTAGAATTTCCTTTTATGTAACATTTACATTTCTTGCAAGTAGATTAGAATTTCCTTTCTTGCAAAACCTAGATTCAATTTGCAAAATAGTCTTTGTATACCTTGGGTTGATCCACTACCTCAGAGTAGCTTAAGTAGAACTTAGCCTACTATCATGCAACATTGTCACCTCTTAATTTTATACGAATCCCAAATTGATAAATTAAAACTGGTAGTCTTAGGAGTTTTAGTATTATTGTTGCAATACTAAGGCTCATCAATTATTAATAAGGAATCAAATTCAAAAAGTTGTGAAAAAATCTAATGGAAGTGCGATTTATTTTTTTATTTGGAACACCTAAGCATAAAAAAGAGAAGAATGTTCACATAAATAATAATAATTTACTACTTTTTAAAGCCAACGAAAAAAAATGCTCAAAAATATAATAGATAAAGTGACAATGTTTAGTGAATAATTTTCCCTATTTTTCATAATATAATATGATATCATAATTATTATGCTACATTATAAATAAATATTAAATATAAAAGTTATATATGGTAATATATTATAAATATAATTATTTTTTAAAGTGTGTTTGTGGTTTAAATTACACTTTTCTTAATAGGTTTGATTCTTTTTTTGTTATTTCCTATAAAATAAAATACACCAAATGTAATTATACTCACAAAATTTAAATTTAATAATAATATTTCTACTTTATTTCTAATGTTTGAACACCACAAAATCTTATCCTATTTTATCATTGACTTCCTTGTTAATTCCTACCACATGTCCAGTGGGGACCATCACCCCAGCTTATCAGCTAATCTTGACCTTGATGAGGTTGCAAAAGATCTAGGTTTATATCAACAACAAGGATCCTCAAGGTAGGCTTCAACTAGCCAAATAACACTAGGAACCTACCTTCCAAAAGCATCCACAAATCCAAAGTTTGAGGTGCATTCCAATTGAATTAGGGATTACATTGAATACATGAGATATCATGCGTAAGTGGAAATTTCCTAGGCATTTATCCCTCGAAAAAAGCCCTCACCTACTAGATTCTAAATATGGAATCCAAAGGGATAGATCAAATTGGAGTTGGGGAAAAAAGGTGTTTTCACCATTATATTTGTTAATGTCGAATATCACATGAGGGTTATCATAATTGGCTCATGCTTCTTCAACTTTGTAGGATTATATCTTAGGTTTTGAATGAAGATATTTGTTTCAAGAAAGTGGATTTTACAATAGCCCAAATTTGGATCTACATGTACTCTTTTCCTACAGAATTTTAAGATTAAGAAATAAAAATCTCAAATCCCTACCCCCTCCTTCGAACCCCTCCCCACTATAGATAGATATGCTTGATACCCACAACCCCAAAGAATATTCTAAAGTTCCTCCTAATACCTCCTCACAACCCTCGAATCTAGATCCTCAGAAACCCTCAAATAAAGATTCTTTCTCACACACTAATGATGGCACCAAAGAAATGGATTTCAATGCCCTTAACCTCCCAATAATTGTTGAGGCATAGAAAGATAAAGGCCCAAAATTTCTCACTGAGCATCAAGTAAAAATACTAAAAAAAGCCTTTCTCAAATCAAGGATTCAAGCCTAAAAAGTGTCAATAGGAAAACCTAGTGCCAATCCTTTAGGGTTTCATGTCCAACCTATGAAGGAGACAACAAAGTAGCACAAGGATGAGAAGAACAAAGGTTGTACATGCAAGCAGGTTGGATGGAAAGGGAGACTGATGACATGGGGAGACACATTAAGTGAGTTGCTGATGATGATCATATTCATGTGAGATAAAGGATTCTTTCTTAGAATAGGGGTTGAGGAAAGGGTCAACATGCAATTCAACTACAACCCTAGGATTCTGAAGAGAGACAAGGGTCCTATTGGTATCCTCATCATAGATTTTATAGATAGGGACCTTGTCAAAATTATTCCCATGAACCTCCTAGTTTCCTTCTTCAATATGAAAGTAATCATGGATATCAATGTTTGAAGGGGTTATGGGATCACCTTCTCCTTGGTATTTAGAGAGGGGATTACCAAAAATAGTATCCTCGAAAAAGGTAGGTCTAATCACAATTTCACTTTCCATAGACTCATCCTCCCTATCACGCATGTTCTGAAAATCAATTTTTTGTCATGTGGACCCAGGGAGGACCCTCCTTCTTGCTTATCATATAGATTCCCATGGTCATCATGATGCTTAACAAAGGATTTCTCTTGAATGTTTAGTGCAAGGCGTAATTGAAAATTTCTAAGAAATCCATCAAAGAATTCCTCAATAGATGAGATGCTCCTAGGTTTGTGATTATGCAACCATGAATTATGACCTTAGAGGGATCTCATGAACAATAGTATAAGGACATCCTGGTGGACAACTTTAATATTTGAAGTATGCGCAATAAATATTTCTACATGATTAGTTGCAGAGAGTGGATCACCATCAAACATGGATACCCCATGTACCATCCTCCCTGTGACATGATTAGGCTTCCCATGGATGCTAGTGATGCCCCAAGTAGGAAAATCATCAAAGAAAGACATCATATAGAGATATACATGTAAATTATCTAGGAGTTACCAAGGTGAATTTAGTGATTCCTAGAGAAATTCTTACTCCACGCTATAGGCATTGACCTTAAAGTTCAATGAAGAACCAGGGCTTTGTTCTTCCAATGCAGTCGAAAATAGTGATATATCGATGTTGTAAGGGAAATAAGAAACACATCTCATGTCCCTGAAAACGATGCCAAAAATCTTACTACTCAATCTAGCAAGGGCCCTAGGAGGGTTTCCTAAGGAAACAACAGTACAAGGACCCATTGTCACCTCAGTCGATGCAACCTGCTCTTTATAGACTTTCGTTGATGGTAGCATTCCTAGTATGGAGGATATTAATTGAATGATAGGATTAATGGCAAGGTATAACGTGATTTCCTAGGCCCATTCAAAGGAGACGCTCAACTAATGGTTCAAATACTTAAAGAAAAGTTGAAATGATCCCCAAGAAATACCTATGAAGGATGTCGTCAGGATTAAGGATATTAAAAAATGATGAATTCCTAATATCAAAACTTCCAAAATCCCTCACTTGTGATTGATGTTTTTATACTAGAGTTCAAAGTGATGCAAGGATGGCTCATTCACTGGAAATATTTAATTAAAGTGTGAGCTTGGGAGAAGGTAGGGTGACTTTTCACAAAAAACCCCTTGAGAGAAGTATTATAAGAGACCAAGGGTTAAGAGATACACAATGGTAAAGGCTCATCCAATGATCACCTATAGCTAAGAGAAAATGTTTTGAATGATGAACTACAAAGTGAAAACTTTCAAGAAATCCCCAAGTCAAAGCAACTTCAATGGTTTCCTTATGGTGTGATAGATAGCACATCAATTTATTTGAAATTCCACCATCATAATTTGTTCAAAACTATAGGATTCCTAGAGGAGACATAAATGAAGAAAATTTAGAAGAAATGCTAAAATTCCTCCTCCCTAAAATTTCGCACCAAGCCCTAGAAAATATCCTTATCCCTAGGGGAAAGATAAAAGAGGAATAAAGGAGGTGAAAGAATGATATTTTGTTAAGCTAATGTGATTACCAAGGATCTAGGAATAATGTCTGTCTATTGGGAAGATTGGAGTCAAAATGATCAAGATTTACGAACTTTGTTGTTCAAGGAGGCCTAAAGAAGAAATTATGCTCTTGTGGATGTAGCTTCACAACAACTTTATACTTTTATACTAATATATGAAATATTTGATGGAGTTTCAAGGTAAAAGGTGCACAACCAACCCATAGGAAAAATTGTTCTTCCTTCCAAGATGAATAACATATGCAACGAGCCAAGATTACAAGTGTTTAATAAATTTGCATTAATTTTTAAGGCACAAATAAAATCACGGCATAACATTCCATACATTAGACATGAAACATAATGAAATTCTCATGAAAATAACACTTACATGCCATAAAGAGTATATCCATCCATAAACTTTCCAAATAGAAGCTCCAAGAGAGATAGCGAAAATATTCCACACATTAAAATGCATTTAATCATCCAAATCATTCCACAAATTGTAGGTACAAAACCTTTCGAATGATCTATCCCAAATCCAAGTGATGATGAATAAGAGAGAACACCTCTCCTATATTTATACAATCCTCTAATGGATTTGAGTAACCTAATTTAGCCTAATGATGCCCCTATACTAAAATAATGTGCAGAATAAAAAAAATTTTGGTGAGAAGCCCACCAATTAGCTCCATAATATGAAAAATAAGCCTCCCAAGAGGGAAAAATTGATAATACAATAGCTAGGAGGGTCGTTGGAAGTCCTAGTGAAGTCCCTCATGTGCCATAATGAATAGGAGGGCTCCAATAATAGTGATGAAGGGGGTGGTCTCTTCATCTCTAAGAAAATTATTTGTGGTACTCCCAAGTGGTTGTGGGGGCACAAAAGCATCCTCATGGGTCTCCAACTGAATCGTACAAGCATGTATCACATCTGTAAGGGCTGGAAAAATGATGCAAGCCCTCCTTTCTCTCTCATGGTGAGGCAAAGGCCCATCTAGGCCCTAGATCAACTACCAAGTGTGTGGTGCAAGTGTGTAGATGTCTTGACCTCTTAGAAGCCGAAGCAAGATGGAATCTGACTTACCCTTACCTTTAGACCTTCACCCCAGACCCCAGTACCAATCAGCCTGAATCAATACCTACTAGTCTTGGTTCCTTCACTAGAACTAGGCTTATCTAAATCTGATTTCCTCTGTTATTTTGGATCAGCAAGAAGACATCAAACCTTTCTTTACCTTATCTCTTTCTTCACTTAAGTTTTTCCTAATTACCCTATACCAAGTATGATTCGAGCGCTTAGGCAAGTACAGGACAATTAAGCTCCGGTAAGGTTGCTTGCTTGTAGGTTAGCTAGTGTGGTTTGTAGTGGATGGCTAGATTGTTTGGTTGTATGGTTTATTTCTCTATTCCCTTACCTCATGAACAACCTATTTCCAGCCCACCTACGTTTGCCTTCAGACGTTCATCAGAAAGAAGAAAACATATGTGCAAGGTGGTCCGGGTGCATCACTATCGTCAAACAAGTGGGACATGAGCAAGCAGTAAGTGATGTTGAGGATCCCATGGTGTGGTTATCTGCTCTCTATTGAAGTGGAAACCCATGGCTTTAAAAGTTTACCCTATAAATGCCATTAATACCCTATGGAGGGCTTGGATCTCATATAGGGGGATGAAACCCCAAGATGAAGACCCATTTGAAAATATGTATAATATCCAATGCATCTCCTTTCCTTCCAGTACAACAATTCATTAGTGCAATTGAGAAAATGAGCTTACAAATCATGGACCCAAGTGGGAAATTCATAGTGGCATACCCTTCCATAATAGGATTTAGAATGTATAGGTGTCCCTAGGTTCAACAAGGAGCTTAATCAAGGACCCTATTAGGTGGTTTCAACCTTTTTGGGAGTGATAGGTCCATGGTACATATGTCAGATGGCAAGTGTCATGTGAAATAGTGATGGAATGGAGTGGGGTAATAGGGAAGGCTCCCAGTCACATGTTATGGTACAAGGGTAGATATAATGAGAAAAGCCCACACTTGGGTGTATAGATGTAGGAGGGAGAAATCATGGTACATGAGTTACCCTAACATTTTGTTTTTCCACCCTTGTTCATATTCCTTTAACCTTTCTATTCATTTTTCCTTTTTATAACTCCTCATGGCTCTAGGGAATGAGAGCATGATGTGAATGATATAGAAATGAATACCCCCTTAAGGTTGGCAGGTTCATATCACACCAAGGTTTGGGACAATCATGTGTTCCTTAATGATGCAAGGGGCTCATATAGGGTCCCTCAGAACCAAGGTGATGGCCATGACAAGGGGTAGAGCTTGTGTTTGGCTTTTGCCCATGTACTAAATTTTTATGTTTTGGCCATATTTTGCATTTTATGGTACATTTCTTATTATAAGTGGCCAAATTATGCTTTTAATTTTTTTTTTAGCTACATTAACCTCTGGGGCATCATTCTAGGTCCAACCAAAAGTGTGGACAAGGGGATGGGGAGGATAACTCCTTGTTGACCTAATGGACAAATGTGGACTTGGATGGGAGATATATGGAATGGGGTTATAGTAAGCAAAGGGGAGTGATGTATGTTGTGTCAGGAAGTGGGACCACACAACCAAAATCAGGATTTCCCATGCACTTCCACTCCTAAAGCTAGTAGTGCCACTCATAAAGCTAGTACCAATAGAGGAGATCCCATGGGACTACCAAGTTGGACAAGGGGAAAATAGTATATACCAAGCCCATTATTTCCGCCAAATCCCCCCACTAATCCATGCCCAAAAGTGTCCATGATAAGTAAGCAAAAATACCCAACTACATAATGAAAGCCATACCTTTGGTGTTGGAAGGCCCAACTTCAAATATATGATCGTTAAAAATGGGCAAGGGTGCATAATGGTTGGCTCAAGTGGCAGATATTATGGCACATCAAGCTATCTGGTGGATGCAAGGGGTTCTAGTTACTGACTAAAGACAATATAGGATAAAAATTTATCCTATGGGTGCCACCCATAGGTAGTGGGAAGAAAATACTACGGGGGTGTTGTAGTGGCTACAACCACCCTCCAAATTTTTTCCTTAGCTTCATTTTGGAGCCTCCCTACCAACCATCCTAGCAGCATGTCTTGCACTATCAAGTACATAGGCTTCATTTGATTTTTAGTAGCTTTCCAACCTGTGCATGTTAGTTTGCTTTACTCCCTTCACAGGCTACCATTCTAGACTTAAGTTATTTGTTGGTTGAGCAGCTCCCTCAAAAAATTGTGCAATGTTGGAGGGGAACTAGCCTTCCCTCCAAAAATTACACAAATCTATTGAGCAACCAATTGGGCTCCAAAATTGTGTAGAACTGTCAGACAAGCTTCCCAGATAAAACTACGCAATCTTGCCCATCACTACAGCTCAGCTCAAAAATTGCGCAATTCTGAGTAGTAGTCACCTGCTAACCCCAGAAATTGTACAAACCCTCAGGGACAGCCAACCCAGTGCAACTTAGAAATTGTGCAAATCCCTCTCTTAGTCTTGCAGGCTAATGCATGTTCCTTCAGGTTGATTGGTTCCACCTGAGATCCAGCAAACTTGATTTGCATGCATGGGTTTCTGTTCCTGAAATAGAAAAAGGAAACATGAAAAAAGCATCCCTAGATTTTAGGGATCTATTTTTAGTAGCTCGAGGTTACATGCAAAGATCGTTTTAGAAAATTTCCTCCAAGTGTCACTTTTTCCTATATTTGTGTCATGCACGTCATATGCATCAAATTTATTTATTTGATGCGTCATAGCTCATTATTCACATCGATCTTGGAGCTCTGACATCCCAAAACACATCTAGGAGTCTTCGGCACATCCAACTCAGCTATTTCCGAGTAAGTCCTCTTTACTCGTCTTTTGCAACATTTCTGTCATTTTTTGTGTTTTGTCTTGTGTGAGTATTGTCTGCTTGATTTATGTGAATGTTTGTTGTCATTTCATGCATGTTAGCTTGTATAAGCAATGTTTCAGTTTTCATTTGCATCTCATTGATGTCGCATGCATGACACTGTTTTTGCAACGATTACACACACATGCATGTCTTCCTGTTTTTAGAATCTTGCATTCACTGTTTACATGAATGATTATTCACTCTTGCCTACACTTAGTTCCACCATGCATTCATATCTTCATATGTTTTCAGTCACTCTTCGGGGGGTTCGGGCAACCTTGGCCTAGAATTTGCCTTGCCCAGACAAAATTATGCATTTTTGAGAGGGAAGGCTCTACCTTCCTCTTAGAAAATGCACAAAATTGGCTAGACACTATCCTCCAGGTTTGATTTACATAATTATAAGAGGCAATGTCTGCTAGCCCATAATATTGCATAATGCAATCCCCAGGCCTGCATGCCTTACTGACTGAAATTGCACATTGCACAATCTTGACACTCAGTAGGTTAGCTTGGATTGCACATTACACAATTTCAGTAGTCAACTAGCCTCCCGACAGTCCAAACTATCTTTTGCATAATTTCATCACTCAGTCTCCTGGCCTCACAGTGAAAATTGTGTAATCCTTACCATCAATCTCCTGGGTATGTTACATGTCAATCATCAAGTTTGCTTTGGTTTTAACTAACAAATTGCTTGCCATGCATGTCGGCATGTCTCTAGGTATAGTAGGTGTTCATCTTTCTCTCAATAGTTCAAGATCAATGGCCTCCAGGAGAGCAGGGTCAAAGGACACCGATGGAAGCACAACTGGAGAAGCAGTTGAGCGAGTGTCTATGAGTGTGCCGATTTACGAAGACACCAATTTGATTGTAGACAAAGACATCAAGCTGAAATGGAAGGATATCAATGATACGTTCTCATGAACATTTGAGGAATATATTGAAGACTGCAGAGTCTATGTGAACATTCACAAGTTCGGCTTGTACCAGATTGCATGCAGGAATCCCGCGTTTCCATGTGCGGACATGATACATTGGATCGTCTCGCACACTAATCCCGAGATGATGGTGTTAAGAAGTTTCAGTGGGACAAAGATGGCTACCTTCAGGGCACATGTCTATCAGTAAATGTACCACTTGCCGAAGTCAATCATCATAATGGAGACACCCCTTTAGCATACCCAACAACAATGCAAACTCCAGGGATATCTTGAAGAGTTGGGTGAAGGATCCAGCCAAGTTCAGGATGAAACCCAACAAGATTTACAAGACAAAGATACTACGGAAGGCATATCAGTACTTGGTAATATTTGCATGCCTCTTGTATGGCCAAGAGAGCACAGAGACCTTCCTGCATAGTTGGGTGATCACATTAGATCAACTGTCCAGTGAAGGAAGAGCATGCAACTGGTCTGACATGTTGGCTCATAGGCTAAAGGAACAGGTAATAGGAGCTCGACAGCTGCGAAAAGGTCACCAAGCACAAATCTACATGTCTGCATACATCTTGTATGCAATCTATGCCCATTAGAATTTCCCAAGCTCGAAGTGGGCATGGACATTAGTGAAAACCTTTGTGCATAATTATTGAAAACTATTTTCCAAATGTAGCTTCCGTGGAGTCATCACACAATTGTTAGACCATTTTGTCACCCCGGTGTACAAGATGATATTTGAGTAGGATACACCTTACATGTCGAAGGCAGTAATGGAGGCACTGATCGACATAGCAAATTGGTGTGCCTCACCTTTTGGCACCTTCATATGGATGTACAATGCGGGGAAACCTCCACCTATTTTACCAAAGTTTTCCATGGACAAGTCATCATGCAAGAAGTGTTGTACCACATCTTGGTAGGACTGTCAGCCAAACTGTATTAGAAGAAGAAGGAACCCTGGCCCACTCTTCTGTTGTAGATCGGGTTGTACGAGATAGGGAATCTCAAGCATGTTGATGTCGAGATAGAAGAGTTCAAAATATTTACTTTCGACACTAGAAGCTTCAATCCGTATGACCCACGTTTATTTTTAAAGGATCACTGTGTGAGAGTGCAATTCCCTTGGATCCACAGGGCATGTCATTGGGCTGAGGAAGATCCATAGAGATATTGTCACAACTTCTTCAAGCCCAATGAACTGGTCGACATCGTTGTGGAATGGTTAGTGAAGCAGCGTGAAGCAACACCTAGGAGATCACCATCATTAGCAGCAGCGGAGGATAATATACCTGTGCATGACAAAGGCAAGAGAAATATTGCTGACAGCACAGAGGCAGAACAAATTTGTAAGTTCAAAGCATACCTACTTGTGGAGAAAGAAGCTTTGGATATAGAGATGAAGAGGCAACAAGAGGAATGTGCAAAGGCAGAGAGATAAATAGAGGATGGAGGAAACAGTGAAGGAGTTACAAGAGTTCAAGTAGCAACTCCAGAAAGAACAAGAGCTACGTAGACAAGAGAAGGAAGTGCAGCAAGGACAGACATAGCAAGGGGCACAACATGCACAAATTGATGAAACTACACCCATACAAGTAGTAGACTCATCTGAGCAGCTGAAATAAAGTAGACATGGTGAGTAGTTGCAGGAGTAGGACTTTGCTCAATAGATTAAATGAGTACTTGAGTATATGGATATGAAGACAGAGCAACCAGAGTTAGAATAAGACATCGACCTCATGCCTTACCACCAAGAGGTCGATCCACTAGCTTCACCTGACCCAGAAGCAGAGCAAGTCCTGAGTGACCAAGGAGATATTGAGATCCTTCGAGACAATCCGGAAGAAGAGATTCAAAACATATCATTCGACAAGTCACAACATAGTGTGGTGAAATCATGCAGAATGTTTACTCTAGATGTCCACACATCTCCTGTAGAGTTTAAGGAACGAGTGATCACGTCTGATGTGCGCAAGCATCCAACAGCATTAGTCAATCCTACCAGAGCATACACCGAAGGCACTAGCTCAAGTGTTTGCCTCTTGATAGCAGAGAATGAGCGAATGGCTAAGGAGTTACAAATGGCCAAGAAGGGAGGAAAACAGGTTACAACATCCACCCAAGTAGAGTTGAAGAATGTGATACTAGATTAAGTATCATCTCAATCCCTTGAGATGGTCATACGAATGTTGTATCCTAGATTTGATACCGTGCATAAGGCAATTGTCCATCTCAATATTTGGGAGTATCGATGTGTTAGGATAACATGTATCTTGTCAAACTTGCATACTTTTGTCGACTGCATGAAAACATGGACAATGAGATACAAGGGAGCCTTGTTACACTTGCCCAAGATGATGAAGCCCATGGTGATTGAGTTGAAGGCACGCATTCAAAGTCAGATCCAGAACCATGAGGAACTCTTGCACCTCAACACTGGTTTGTAGGCTTCCCATGCACGGGTGTTCAGAATCATGGACGTTGTTGTGCGAACACATGTGATCCCATCTATTGGGACACTCATCGAGGAAAAGACAAAGAATGAAGTCTGACTGGAGTTAGACGCGTACTTTGACGAGTTGATGCGCATAGCCACCAGTGAAGACCTGGCGATCAGTGTAGACACTATGCATCAATATGTCGCTAGTGTGGTCGCACTCAATATAATGATGCACATGTTATCAGATGAGTTGGAAAGAGGAGCCAAAATAATGTACTTGGATGCAACAAAGGCAATAGTTTGTTTCCAGAAAGATGTCATCAAAGAGTACACGAACACCATCACGGACTACCAAGCTCAGCATCAATTCGCCACTGTCAACCATCTTGAGGATGTCGAAGAGTTGGTCTTCCCACAGTTTTCCAAGTCTTAGTGATGTCTTACATGGCTTGCTCAAGCCTATTTTGTCTCACTTGGGTACATGTGCAGATTTTATGTAACATCTTGTAAAATGGAAGTCCAAGTGTCGATAGTTGAATGTAATAGTCATAGAGTAGTTGAAGAGTCATGAGGGTAGGTTAACGGTCACAAAGGGGAATGTCAAGGGTCACCCCACCCTTTTCTATTTATAGTACCTCATAACTCATTGTATAGGCTTTTGGTTAGCCAAGCTTTCGATAGGAGTATCTTAGAGAAGGCTTGGAGAGTATTGTAATGAGCCTTGGCTTCTCCACAGTGCAGAGCTAATACATCTCTTTGGAGGAGTAGGCAGCAATGACTGTATTGTTCTGTTATCGAGACTAGTGGTTGGTCATGGTTGTACTGTACGATTGGAACTTTCACTTCTTAATATAACAGAGCCAACACGTTTCATGCATATGTCGTTATTGTATTTCAGTTAACCTGGTTACTCTAATGATATATGTATATGTTTTCTTACTCATGTATGTATAGACTCTTTCTGTATATGTATGTATGAATCTTATTAAGATGTGCTATTGGTTTAACTATCACTTTGGATTGTTGGTTCACCTTCCTTCCAGTTCGTGATGCATCTTTGCTTGTGTTTTCCCTTCCAAGTTGCGTGTTTACACAGGTTTCCAAGGGGTGCATTCATTCTACCTTCTGTGTTAGAACCATTCATGCACCTTCCTTGGCTTGCTACGCATGTCACACCCTTTCTACCAACAAGGACATCTTACATACCTTTGCACACAATCGCAGTCAAGGCAATATCATATGACCCACTTCTGGGAATCCTACACCCAATAGTATGAGGTCTATTTGTGACTTCTTACTGGGGAGATCCCCTGACATGTTGGTGGGTCTAGCACCGTCAACAGGGGGATTTAAATTTGACAAAATCTTTATATGAAAAAAAGGGTAGTGTTACAAAAATAGATGTAGAATCCAACCTCATCCAAGATGTCATTGTTGAGCAATAAAAAGGGTATTTTTAACCTCTATTTACCCTACATTAATTATCAATCCAGGTATGACTTTTTATCTCAAGAGTGTACTCAGTCTGAGGTGATCACTTGTTAAAGAGTAATGTCTGTAGTATAGTGCTTTACAAAAGTAAATAAATGTTGGAAACAAACTTTAATTGTAATGGCAAGAAACTTAAATGCCTTGTAACTAAATCATTCACTTAAGAAACTACAACAATCATCAGTTAAGGATGCAGTAATGATAACTCTTTCCCCTGTAAATTGATGTAAATGAAAATCAATCAAAGGAAAGATCTCCAATCTGGGAACTAGATACCAGTAGTCAATGTTCGCTACAATTGTAGATCTTTCTATTCACACCGGAGCAAATACTTGAAATGACAATTCAATTAACAAAAAAGGAACATCAACTAATCTATAGAAAATATCGAAAGCAAAGCTTAATCTACAGGAATGAATTAAGCAACAATCCTAACCGAAAGGAATTTGAACAACAATCTTTAACTAATAAAGGAATTGAACGACAATCTAAGAAAGGAACAACAAACCTAAGTAAGTCTACGAAATATTGAACATCAAACTCAATCAAATGTAAACACACAGTGACTATGGAATTAGTAATCTTGTTCTAACATAAGGAGTATTAACCACAGTTATAAAGGAACGGCAATTGGAGTTGTAATGGAACAGTAATTGAATGAACAACAATCACAATTATGGGTAAACCATAGCTAAATGAACAACAATATCAATCTGTAAATGAACAGCAATATCGATCTGTAAATGAATCAACAATATCAATCTGTAAATGAACAGCAATATCCGAATTTAGACAATGCGATATTATTTCAGAATGAATAGCATAACGTTTTCAGTTGCAAATAATAATCTTACTATTCAATTACGAATTCAATATAACAGAGCAAGTCAATGAAATGTTAAGGAACAGAAGATTACTAAATAAAGTGAATTTAAAGGAATGCAGAGGAAATCAAACCACACACGACTGTAATTGGAAAATAATGATACAGAAATCAAGTGATCCACTAGGGTTAGGCCCTTAGCCACTAGGGATGCACTGCTGCAGTTACTCCATGATCAGATAATGGAACGACAACAAATTTATGTATTAATCATAAAAGCAGAGTTACAACTATCGCTCTTTAAAGAGAGTCGATGATCAGAGTTCAAATTACAACACTAAATTCTATATATCAACAATAATCTGCCCCTTGGGCTAGCAGCGCTATCCCTTTCTATAATGGCCAAGCGGAAATACCGAAAGTACAGATAGCCTTGCAGTAGTGATCCCTCAAGATCAAAGGATCCTAAGTGATTCGCCATATCTTTAATCTTCAGTTATTATTTTGTCCTTTTGCGCTGATACCACATTTCTTCTTCCTTTCCCTAGTCCATTCACTCTGATCTTTATTTCCTCATTTGGATGTGGTTTCCTATCAAAGGGACAGTAGTTGATTTTGCCTTGTCTTTTCCTCTGGAATGGCGATTTTCCATTTTCTTCACTTTCTGTGTAGAAAAAGAAAATAATTAGTCATTTCACATCAATCACAAATCTCCTTAATTCTATCATAATCCTTTATCATATGACCATATTAGAATTTAAAGAAGTTATGATTTAAAGGAAAAGATAAAGAAATAAGTGGTAATTACATAACTTTTCCAATGCTCAACACACCCCCTTTCTTACCCTTTTTCATGCCCTCATGAAAACATTGTAATTGACATGCAAGGCAGTTAGGGAATAGGCTGGAGAAGGATTTTCAGTCAGTGGTCTAAAACATGATTTCTAGCTAAGACTTCAAAAATATGCCCTGTCTGACCTTTAGGCAATTCATATAAGACTCTATATCCTAGTGCAGGATACCAGATAATTGGACTTCGAAACCTACAACCTAACTGTTAGGTCCCTATAATACTAGTGATTACCCCATTACTATTGTATTTGTATCCCTTATTAATATTGTTGAGCCCCTATTGTCCCCATATTTTTATTACTATGCCCCATAGAATCCCTCTATTTTTATTTTTGTGGTTTTATATTATTATTGTTAGGTCGATTCAGTTATATTGTGACTCCATAGACTCCTATATATAGAAAGGAGGTTTTTTCATTGGAATCATCCAAGAATTGTTTATTTGTGTAATGTAAAGGAGGTTTCCCCCTCGAAGAGGCTGAATTATAAGGTGTTGATCTCTCTTTTCTATCTTTTTGTGAGCTGGTTTCATAACATTTGGTATTAGAGCTTTGGATTCTAGGGTTTCACTACTCCAAATAGGTCATCATGGCATTTTTGCTATAACATTTTTTTTTCAACGTTTCAGAAGCGAAAAAAAAAACCCATTTGAGACGAAATCGCACTGAACCTCGAGTCTGAATTTTAGAGCTTTTCGCGCTATATTTGCGGAGATATGATCTCAGGAAGCTAGTATTTTTGTAGACTCCTGAATTACATTCCAAATAGGTGACCTAGGGAAAATCGTCATAACTTTCTCTCTGAGCATCAGATTGAAATTCTGTAAGAAGGTACAGAAAGAGGACGGACTGTAGTTTCTTGTATATATCTTTTAGTGTCATAGGTTGAAACAGTGACACGTGGAACTTCATACAAGTTCACTCTTCTAGAGATGTCTATAATTAGGTCATCTTGGGAGATTGTGCATAACTCTTTCTTGGAGAATCCAATTTGGATCAGATTAGTGGCATTGGAAAGAGGATGCAAAGGGCTACTACAAATTGCAATTTCAAAACTGGATGATCCGAAATTACAGAGATACATCAGATTCAATATCAATCTCCTACAAAGTGAAAAAGGGTATGTATTTTTTTAAATTTTTGCTTAAGCTTGGTTTGAAAAATTAGTTTGAAGGAATTCAAAGAGCATAGTAAAGCATTATTATCGGTAATTGATGCCTCAAGGAAAGAAAATGAAAACACCTAGTAAGCAACCTGAAAGCTCTAGCATGACTCATGAAGAAGAGGAATAAATGCAACATGATATATCAAAATTACGAGACCAAGTGCAACAAGTGTCACTTGCACAAAAAGTAACAGAATATAAGATGAAAGATGTAGAAGCTAAGATGGATGGTTTAGAGAAAGGTGTAGGAACTAAGATGGATTGTTTAAAGAAAGGTGTAGAAGATAATATGGATGACATGGAAGCTAAGATGAATGGCATGGACGCTAAAATAGATGGCATGGATGATATGATGGAAGAATTAAAGATAAATATGAATAAGTTGCTACAAGAAATGGTCACTAATGATGAAAGGGTAGTAAAGGAAACTCATGATGAGAACAAAAAAATTTTAATCATGATTTCATAGACTCTAATGTTAGATCGAAGACCCACCATATTCCAAAAGTCGATATGAGGAAGTTTGATTGCAAGGATCCCACAACATGGATATTACAGATGGAGCAATTTTTCGATCTCAATAATGTGAAAAACACATAAAAGGTACGTATTGCAACTTTATATTTGGAACCAAATCAGTTTGTATGGTATCAATGGCTTTGCTCTCATAAACAATTTCTCACTTGGGCAATTTTTTATGTAAGAATTGATAGCACATTATGAGGATACAAAAAGCAACACTTTTTTTTAGCTAATCGATAAGTCTCAAACAAAAGGGTTCAATAATGGAGCACATTGAGGAGTTCCAAAATTTGAACATAAGGGTAAAAAATATTCCAGAGGAGAATAGGATTGATGTGTTCATAGGGACTTTAAAGGATAATATCCAACATGATGTTCGCCTTTGGAAACCTGATTCATTAGAGAAGGCATTCAAGTTAGCAAGAAAAACGGAAAGCAAAATTATGGCAACCAGGAAGCATATCGGTCACAACTTTACAGATGCAAGTGTTGTTACCCCTAGCCTTCCATAACTTATAAGGTTGACACTGCAACAATTGGAAGAAAAAAGAGCAAAAGGGCTTTGTTACATTTGTGATAGCAAATACACTAAAGGTCATAAGTGTGCTGAGAA
>APFE031044725.1:5822-21105 GCA_000404065.3 Pinus taeda
GACCTGTTGACCAAGTAACATGCAGTATCCACTGCCTCTGCCTAGAATTCCTGTCCTAACCCGACACCACTGAGCATGCTTCTTGCCCTTTCCATCAACGTTTTCTTCATTCTTTCTGCGACTCCATTTTGTTGAGGTGTATATGGAGTAGTCTTCTGTCGTGCTATAGCACACTTCTTACAGAATTCTTCAAATTCCTTGCTGCAGAATTCTCCACCATTATCTGTCCTCAGCACCTTTATCTTCTTCTCTGTCTGATTTTCCACAAGAGCCTTAAATCCTTTAAACTTATCAAAGACTTCAAATTTATTCTTAAGGAGATATATCCATGTATTCCTTGAGAATTCATCTATAAATGATACATAGTACACAGACTTACCCAGTGATGGAACCTTCACAGGTCCAAACACCTTATCCACTGTCGCGTCATCCCAGTAATCTCTAATATTTGTGAATTTGGGCTCTGCCTACGTACCAATATTTACATGTTTCGTTTTTAGTGGTGCGGTTATATCAAGATTCTCAATCTATGATCCTTCAACCTCGTGGTGACCCTCTGTTTCAGGGATATTAACCTTTCGCAGATCCTCATCTTCTTCTTCAACAGTCATGTTATAGCATTCCAGCGTGTGGGTCAGATGAGTAGTCCAATCGAGTTGAATCAGGTCCAAAGGATCCTGCGATATCCTAAATATTGTTGCTTTCACTTCTTGTAGTGCCTCGTCAATACAGTCAAACCCATCTTCAAAGTTGAATGTCATTATAAATCCTTCGCACAGAATATCCCATTCACTTAGACCATGGTAGAGATCTGTTTCTATGTACCAGTTCATCAAGATGACATCCAGGGTGTGACAGAACAAGTGCACCCATTCAGGTTAGGGCTTCACTCCATAATCCCGAGCCCATTTGGACAAGTGTGCGCATGGATCGTCCTTCCTTTCATACTTGTCTACCATTCGTACCTTCGTCTTCCCATAGAGTGTTCTCATCATCCTCCTACATTCACACCAGTCATCAAAGCTACCCTTGTGCGTACCCCACCATCTTGCGAGCATAGCACGCAGTGCCCAGTCCAAAGCTCGGAATGCCCTGCTTTTCTGGTACCTCCCTCTAAAATGTGTCCAAAAATACATCTACATCATTCAGGCCATCATAAGTGGGTAGAATTCTTACCTATGACGATACACAATGTAGTGACTGGGTCATCATGTTACAGCTCAGTGTGGTTACTTCATGTAACCGATTCTACCAGCGCTCTAATTCTTCATTAGAGTATGAGGTGTAGGAACTCTCGCGATCCCATGTAATTCGACCGTCCACTATTGGATTCACCCAATCTTGGTCTCACGTTTTTCTCTTAAATATACAATCCAAATCGTCATCACTCTCATAATCGCAGACTAGTTCAGTATCGTGATCCTTCAGCAGGATCTAGTGGTACTATTACACAAAGTGATTTCTTTTCAAATATCATCTTTCACTTCTTTAGGTTGAATACCCCATTCATATCAGTAGCCCAATAAATTCTAAGGAGCACAGGGTAGGGTTTGTCATCCACAATTTCTATTACTTCAAAGTTAGCCAACTCACTCGCACCTTCAATATCTACAGCCACCCCATGGGGATGATCTTTTGCTGATTTTCCATCCTTAACTGAATCAGAGACCACTGCAGTGCGGGTCTTCCCATCCATTCCCAAGTATATTTTGGTAGGACGTTCGCATCTGCCGCAGATCCAAAATAACCTAATCCATTTTGTACTCTCATATCTGCACAGTCAGTCTCATCTCTCGTAATGTTCTTGTTTTATGCTTACCAATCTTTCATACCACGCGTGGTTTACTTGGAGTGTTTCCAGCGCGTCTATTTATAAGATCTTGTAACCCCTTCACAGCCTTGCTGTCGCGCAACAACTTCATGCAAGTCTCTAGAAAGGTCGTAAGCATAGAAGGGTCCATTTCCTGATCAGGCTTATCCTTTCTCCCTAAGGTGGAGGCCTGAGCGAAGATCTTCTTTGCTTCCATGAAATTTTCACATGCACGCTCCAAATCAAATTCAACCTCCTTCACCAGAGCTTTGCAAACCCATGTGTTATCTTCAGGTTGTTTCACCTTATCATTCTCTCTTGCAATTCCACTTCGGAGCACTATATTCACATTCGAATCCTCTTCTTGAGGCTCATACCTCATCATCTGCAGGTTCTGATTCGGTTGAGGTGGTAGCACCCCTTTGTCGTGTATCCTCGCTATTAGCGTAGGACAGTCCTTCATTTCATGATCAAACAGAGCGCAATATTTGCACAATAGACGTGTTGGATTAGTGCAATCATGGGCATAGCGTCCTAGTCCTTCACAATTGTAGCAGATTAGCTGTCCCCGACCTCTGTCAGGTCCTCCTCCGCCTCGGCCTCGTCCGCGCCCCAGAAAGCCTGTTCACGCCATCCCTGCTCTCTGGTCAGGGGGCCACATTCCTGCCTGAACCCTATAGGTGGGTATTCTGTCCATCATCAATTCATAACTTCTACAGTTGTGCTCATCATGCCCTACCAACCTACAGAAGTTGCGGAATAGTTGTTGTGGTGTTTATACAAACTTCTATAGCAAATGAAAGTTATCCGTCGTATGTTTTCCCTCTGCCTGACATATAGCGCACCACAATGCAGGCCCCGTGCTTGGCCCTGCTTGAGCTTCCGACCTCACAGGCATCAATCCTCCTCCTATAATATAGTTCACAAAGACCAAGCAATGGTCTTTGTCATGCCCCTGACCCTTGCATTTCAGGCACCATACCTCTTCGCACACCTCCAGTCGAACTGTTTTGTCTTTCTTCAAACTTTGCATTTCAAGGCAAAGATTTTGAAATTGCGCATGGATCTGTTGAACCCCCAGATTTAGATCTTGCATCAGTGTTTCATGCAGTCTCATTGCAATCTCCATGGCCTATGCCTAAGTCATAATCTTCTGTTGTGGCAGTGCAACTCGTAGGTGTGGCAGAAGTGAAGCCATGAACCACTCGTGGTGTTGTCCATCTGTTAAGTTCATATTAACTTTGCAGATTTTACACTTCAACCTCTGCTCTAATTCCCAAGGTGTCTCGTCTGGTTTCATCACGATTTCCTTGAACCCCATAATCAACTGTGCCTCGAAATTAGGCCTACTGAATTCTTTATTCAGCGTGGTCTGGATTTCCACCACTCCAGCGTTTCGGTTATCATTCGAGTATTTAATGTACCAGGTTAGCACACGATCCTGCAGAGAACTAACCAATGTTTCCTTCTTCATGTGATCATTTGTAACTCCCTGAGCTTCCCATACAGATTTCACAATGAACCAAAACTCGTCCCGATCCTCATTTCACAAACCTTTGAAAAAAGGTAGCTTCATTGAATTTTCCATGCTGAACTATGGTGGAGGTGGAGGTGGTATGGGCAAAGTCATAGGTGATGGTGGTGAAGTTGGCGGTGGTGTGGGTGGAGGTGGCAGTCGCAGGAATCCTTGTCTTATTAACTAAATTTCACTTCACGGATAAGCCTGTGTTACTCCCTCTTTGTCACCTAGCGGAGGTGAAATTAATGGACTATATTTAGGACCCTTTCTCCCTTCATTCATGTAAGTCTTTCTGCTTCATGTAGCTCTGAACGTCAAGGTAGCTGCATAACCCGGGTTTCGCACAATAACATCTTAATCCAGGTATTCAAATACTTCACATAATTACCTAACAAACCTTTGAAAAAGCGTCGCTCTATCTCGTTGTAGCTAACTGAGGTATCGACCATGAATTCAGTCACAAATCCTCTTATGATGCGATCAAGCCAATGATCGACAACGCGAGTGATCTTATCCTCGGAGGCTTCCAGTCTCTGTACTAACTCCGGGGTCTGAACAATAGGACCATCAAGTCTCCACCTTCCTTGGTTATCCGCTAGCTTCGCGATCCACTCCTGTAACTCAACCGGAAAGGAATAGAAAAATATCTCATAGATTTCTGTATATAGGTACCTATCTAGCCATTGCTCCTTTGTCAATCGTGGAGTTCTATTTTCCTGCTTCACGAATTTGTGGATCTTCCTATCTAACCAGTATCCGATCTCTTTCTTAGTTGGATTCCAATGATATGACATCACTCATCTCTTATGAAGATTTCGGTCCCGGAAACAGAACCATTTGTTGGCTACGTGGGGCCTGACCTAGGTTCAACATTAGTTAGCCAAACAAATCCCTACACTACTGGCCCTTTTGGCATCAGCTCACGGAGCACGGACTGAAGCCTCACCCAAAGCAGTATGGGGGGATGATGGAACCAAGTTTCCACACCCTGAGATGGTAGTGATGTCGGTTTATTCCTTTTGTTCTTTCTTTCACACAGGTCGTTAAGTTATAGGGCTCTGTCTGTCTAGCCCTTTATTCCACCCTTCGATACCTCCATGAAGGGGTATGATTGACCTTCGCGCAACCCAAACCTACGGTTCAGGTACTTTCGTGCTGCTAGGGAAGTCTATTGTGCAAACTCCCAAGTTATCTTAAGTGTCTTACTTATCTTATTAAACAATCATGGTTAGCACCGCGTAAATAGATATCCTTACTTGCATTCAATTAACCAACGTAATTACATACATTCGTGCATCACATAAGCATTGTAAATGAAATTCATACACAATATGACAAGATGCATTAACAGGAAACAAAGACATATAATTTGTAGAATGCTTCTCTTTATTGATATCCTTATATGATTACAGACGCTATCCACCTTGTGCACACAGCTACAGGGGTCTGCGCACTCAGTTGCTAACTTCCACCATAGGCCTCTGTGCACTCAGCTGCAAAGCCTCTACCTACACTATGACCCGAACTTAGACTTCTCTAAATACTTCCTCCTTATCACCCAAGACTTCTTACTTCTAAATCTACTTAGAGCTTACTTACGTAGCTCTTTTTATACAATCCCATGGTCCACGGACCATGGGTAGATCTTTACAACCGACTTTACACTTTACAAAATAAGGGCAAACAACCTTTTATGACTCATGACACCTTTGCGCTCCACGACCAAAAAATGCGGAGACTTTACAACATTATTACAAAATTTGACCAAAAACATGGGCTTTAAGCCCCAAACTGGTCCTTGGGGATCCCGTTCCCAACACTTCCCCATAATTCAATGCTTCCATTGATAGCAGGTCTGCACAATGAAATACATTTCTTTGTCATAAGTGGGATACTTTCAAACTGTGTCTGAAAGTGTCTCACTATGGTAAGCCACTCAATTCCCCTCCTAAGTAAGAACTACACTAATAGCATAGTCATAGTCATCTATCTCAATCTCAAATGGTTTTTGTAGGTCTAATAATGTGAGCACTGGTGCAAAGAAAAAGCGATGCTTCAAATTGACAAACATCATATGTTGGGTTTCAGACCAAAAAAAAAAAATCTTTCACTTTTCCCTTGGTCACTTGACCTATAGGCCAAGTGATATGAGAGAACCCCAACATGAACCTGCAGTAGAAATTAGTAAGACCCAAAAAGTTATGCTCTGTTAGAGTGGTTGGGGTTGGCCAATGTTGAATGACTTTTATCTTGGTTGGGTCCACATGGACACCCTACTCATCAATTATGTACCCTAGATATTGAACTTGGGTCATACCAAAAGTTCATTTCTCCAAACTAGCACACAACTTGCATTATCGCAGGGTTTGAAGGACCTGCCAAATATGGTGGAGGTGCTCTTCCCAACTTTGGTTGAAGATCAAGATGTCATCTAAATACACCACCATGAATGCATTGGTGAAGGGCCACGAGATGTCATCCATCAATCTCATGAAGGTTATGGAGGAATTCATCAACCTGAAAGGCATGACCAACCATTTGAAAAGGCCCTCCTTCGATTTGAAAGCAGTATTCGACACATCAGAGGGTTTCATAGGCACCTAGTGATAACCAGATTTCAGGTCAATCTTGCTGAAATATTTGGCCCCCTTGAGCTGGTCTAGAAGGTCATCAATATGTGGGATTGGCTACCTCTTCCAATTACTGATATTGTTCAACGCCGATAGTCAATACAAAGTCTCCAGGTCTCGTCATTCTTTTGTACCAATACAATCGAGCTCCCACAGGGTGATGAGATTGGCCTGATGTGCCCTTTGTGAAACAAATACTGAATCTACCTCTTGATCTCATCATTCTCTAGAATAGAGTTTCGATAGCTCAGTCCATTGGGTAGTGGCAAGCCCGGGCTCATATCAATAGAGTGTTGGACTTGAAAGTGAAAAATTACCCCTGTAGGTGAGGCGAAAATGTCCATGTACTCCTCCACGACCTTGACCATCTTTTGATACTGTGTGGAGGAGCCCTATCTATAAGCCATGGCCAAAACCTTATTCTTTCCCTAAGGGTGAATCATAAGGAAAAAAAATTTCCTAGTTTGCAAAATGATCTTACTACATTGCTTTGTAGTGATCAAAGAGATGGCAGTAGCTGGAGCTACCTTCGATATCCTATACAATTTATTGCGTAAAATATTAATCACAGAGAAAGGTCTAGACTCATATACAGCATGTCGATTTCACAAGTATGTTTTTCCTAATAATACATCACAAACTTTAAGAGGAGCAGTATCACACAATACTTCACCCACGAAGGTCTTGATGTTGTAGGGAAGGCAACATTGTTGTCTAACGCGAACATCTCGTCCTTGGTGAAGCTACCCGATGGTGTATGGTTGCAGATGTGTTGTTGTTGGTAGGCCTAATCGCTTCAAAACTTCTTTTTGAAATGAGGTCCTTTTGGCTCCCATTGTCGACAATGAACTGCAATGAAGAACCCTTCACCCACATTTGTGAGTGGAAGAGTTGTTCCCCCTCCTCTAGATCTTTAGGCTCATTCTTCTTGGTCTTCGTGGTGGAAAGGGTGGCACTAGAATTTGCGTTAATGATCTACTTCCCTTTGTCATTCCCCTTATTGGATTCTGACTCAGAATCAGAACATGTTTTTGAATCAGAAGCCTTCAGCTTGGCCACCAGTGACTACTTGGGTCGGCACTCACTTGTGTTGTGAGTGGAGCTCTTATGGAACTCACACCATTTTCCTGTGTCATTCTTTGTCTTCGTGGTGTTGTTCTTTGCTTGCGCCTTAGGTAGGTTGTCCTGGGTTTCCCCGCCTTGGATTTGGCCTCTGCTCTTTAGTTTTTGGGCACATTTTCCTTGCTTCAAATTCACAGGTCCAAAGCCTTGCTTCTTCTATTTAACCTTCTACTCAATCTTGACAACATATCAGTATGTTGTGCTGAGCGAGGAGATGTCCAGGAACTTCATCTCGTCCTGGATGTACTTGTGTAGAGAGTTACGGTACTTGAGTACCAAATTCCACTCAGAATCCTTGATACCCAACTTTTTGTTAATGGTATGGAAAAAATTTGTGAACTTTGGCACATCTTCATCCCTTCCATGTCATAGTGTGGTCCACGTTATGTATTTATCTTCATAGCTCCTAACAGGGTAATATTATTCCTTGATGGCATCTCGAAAATAATCCCAAGTGGTTGCAACTGAAAATAGTGAGGATTCCCTCTCATCCTTTTGTTCACAGTAGGCTTCCCACCATTCCTTGATGTGTGGGGTGGCTTTGAGAAGTGAAAAAGTAATCCTTTCCTGATTTGAAAAGTCATGAACTAAAAAATATCCTTCCAACAGATTCAACCATTTATCTACGATATTTGCATCTATCTTCCGCTCAAATATGGGAATGTCAAAGTTAACTTGTACCTTAAAAGGAGTGGTGCTTCCAAAGTGGCTGATGGATGAAGATGTGTCGCTTGTGTGTAGTCGTCGAAGGATCTAGGCAAAGTTATTCATCATCAAATTCCTCTATCGCTCGAGGGCTTCCTCAAGCAATATTTTGATAGGAACTTCTCCCCCCTCATCTTTCATTTATTCTGCAATATGAGGTTGTCGAGGTTTGCGAGGCTAGTCTTGCAAAGGTTCGACCAAATCGATCCCTAACTCCTTATACCCTAACCTCTTTGGGGACATGCAAAGAGAAACATAGAAATATCATACCGCTCTAATACCACTAATCTGAATTTAAACAGGAATGCAATAAAATATAGATATAACCATAAATATAGAGATGCAACAGAAATAAAAGTTCATTTCATTAATATCAGAATACTGAAATATGCTTACAAACATAATGGAAATAAACTAGCTCGAGCAATGGTATTTTATCTCTGAGAAGAGATGTGTCAGCGACATGCCTCTAAACTATGTTACAATGAGGTTTAAGGGCCTCTTTATTATTGAACAACAAGAGAAAAACCTACACAACCAAAAGTTTAACCCTAGGAGATGTAGCGGCAAGAGTTTGTGGAACCTGTTAGGGTCAATTGGGCAGACAACTTCTTAGGGCCATAACTTGGCTATATTATCTCAGTTTAGCGTGTATGATACCTTGTTGGAAAGGTCTCTTCGACTACTACAGGATTTGTGGCAACAATGGATTTGTAGCAGACCTCAAAAAAACACTGTTTAGGGGGTCAAAATTCTCTGGAAGTTTAGGACCCAAAAAATTACTAAAAATAGTAAATGTTGAAATAAACAAGGAAACAAATGAAACCAACTAGAGGTCTAGGTGAAATAGATGGGTGGCCACCAATATCCACCTGGATCAAGACCATGATAGAATAGAGGATTTGAGGCAGAAATTTAGGATTAGGAGATTATCGGCGACTAGAAAACGGTCTAGTCGGGCCGCAATATGGCTCACTCCTACTCTTTTATTGGTCCATGTATACAAAAATTTGTGGGGTTTAGCATCAAAGAGGTTGAGAGTTAAGATGAGATCTTGCACATGCTCCTAGAGGGCGTCACGAATAGTGGAGCCCCCTCTTTTTTCATGGCTACCCATTTTTGTATTGAAATCTCCTCCGAGAATACAGTTATGACCATACTTTGTACCCTTTAACTCCATCAAGGATTTCCAAAAATCTTGCTTTTCCCAGAAGTGAGTGGGCATGTAAATATTGATCACTGTGAAGGATTGTTGTTTTCCAATTATATTAAAAGAAGTTGCTATCCAATGAGTAGGTTTTATAGAACTTACCAAGTGCAATTTCGCAGGGTTCCACATTGTGCAAAGGCCTCCTGATGCTCCTCTTGAACTAGCTATTTCTAGATTGTTGCGACTCCAGATCTTATTTTGGATTGAGTGGATATTTTTGGCATCCATCTTGGTCTCCTTAAGGAGGATGACATCTTGTCTTTCCTTTCGGATTAGGGATTTCACTTACATTATTCTTTTTACTAATCCCAGTCCCCTACAATTCTATGAGATTAAATTCATTAATCACTTTTTTATGTTCCCTGCCCCCTTACCAGGGCCCATATTATTTCCTTTCCCCCCTCCTTTGTTCCATGCTCCTACTATCGGATGAGGGATAGTATGTTGGACTCCAAACTCTTTGTCTTTTTAAGTGTTTCCCTCCTGATTTTCTTATTTGTTTTTCTTCCTTCTTTTTTCCCTTTTCTTTCTGGTTTCTTTGTCCTTTCACTTTCAGGTCTTTCATCTGCAAAACTTTACTGCACAGATGGCCCCAGACCTCCTTTGATGTAAGGAATCCATCCACATCCTCCTCTTCTTCTGAGTATTCCTCGGAACTACTATCAGTGTCCAAGCCAGAGCTTGCGGCTTTATGACTTTTTGGGGTCTGAGCCAGGGGTGTTGACAAAGAGGTTGGGACCTCGTGAGAGGAGGAAGGGGGCGGGGTGACATTCTTCTTCTGTAGCAAAGCCTAAAACCCCAAAATCGATTCTCCGACACTATATTGGAACCTCCACCTAATGGCAATCCTGGGGGAGGCCGTTGGGCAGGACCAACATCCTTAAAGACCGGAACAAAGCCAATTGAGCCATCGACGATTGAATGCTTCGATTTCTTCCTCTGTTTAACCTGCTTCCAATGCTCTTTAGGCTATTAAGACTGCTTATCCGAAGAATCCAAACCTTTTGGACAGTGCTTAGCGAAGTGCACATACTCATGGCACAGTTTGCATTTAAAGGGAAGTTGGCAATAGTCGACTTCCTGCACATGCGTCCAACTATCCATGCATAGATTGACAACTACTGGGAGGCCTTTCTCTAAGTCTACCTCCACACAAATCCTAGCACAAGAGAAGAGGACATATTTTGGATCCGAGCAATCAATGTACTTCCCTAGGGAGTTCCCAATGAGGCTGAAAGTCGCATCCCAATAGTGAAGGGCGAGGCAAGGCAACTTCACACAAATCAGAACCGAGGATGGAACATCACATTCTAGGTTGAAGCTAGGACGCCATCAATCCAGATACAACCCCTAAGCCCCCATAAAGTATGGACCTCTCCTGAACACTAAATCTCGGTCCAAACTATTCTCAAAGTAAAAATTATAGAAGCCTTTGCCACAAAAGGAGGAGATAACCTCTCCTTTAATTAGAGGTTTTCAATTCTTCTCGATCCAGGCTTTAACCATCCTAGGGGATGGCCAAAGGCCCATAAACTAACCAATGAGACTCCTATCAGCGAGCTTCAAGGTGCGAGAGCGGGCTTGAGGGGCACAAATATCTATCTTGGGGATCTCCTCCACCTTCTTCACAAACTTTGACTCACCCTGCTTACTAAACTTTAGAGATAAAGCAACCAAAACATTAAAGGTCACAATATCCACAAGCAGTGGAACCACCAAGGAAGGCTTGGACATTGACGAAGCCAATACTACTCAGGAGTAGTAGAAGCGGGCTTCGAGAAGGTTCCAACAAATAGACAATGCCTCCACCTAATGAGCAGATCTCCTCACCCAATGCACCAAAATAGGATATAGGCCAGAGAGGTCGAAGCCTAAACAAAGGGTTCAAGGACTCGCAGAGGGGGCCCGAGCAGTCGACTGCAACACCAACTCTTCATGCCATTGCTAGTTCACAGCGGCCTCTAGTATATCAAACATATCTTGAGATTGGATTATTACAAATTAACCAGCATTATAATTTGTCCAGAATATTCTTAAATATTTATTGGGATTTCATTCACACTTTGTTGATTCATTTGATTTTTTTTGGAAATCTCAATCTCACAAAAGAATTTTGGTGATGTTTCTTCTTTTGTACATAATTCTAACTCTTTTCCACAAGCTTCAACATTTAAAGATATATTGTTTAAATCTAGTTTATTATATTCTCCCATGAATCTCTTCCAATCAGTACTAGAGATCGCTCTGGATTTATATGATCCACTTGGAATACAACTGGAAATGATATTTCAAGGGAGCAATCTTGATGGTAAATTTATTTTATTATATTATTTAGAGGTAAATGTACATAAAAAAATGAAATTTGGTTTCAATAAGTTCTCAGCAACTTTATTTATGTTGTTGATTTTTGACATTTTTATATGTGCAAAAATAAAACTGAGGGAATGGCTTCACTGGAAGTATGATTTTACTTAGTATTTAATATGTTTTATTAGATTAGATGTAGGATTAGCTTAGTTAGTTTTTTTTTCTTTTATTTCTTTCAATATTACATTGTTTTGAATAAGCAAGTAGTGATCCCAAAGTGTTTCCTTGATATTCATTCCATTTCCTAGCATGATGCATTCCACAATTCTCACAATGCATTTCTAAATAATCGCTTTTACCATTTCTTGTTATGCAATGTTGAAGTGGATGCAAACTGATTACTCATTACTTATCAATTTACTTAGATTGAATAAGTTGATGATTTTGGAAATATACGAATTCTGAGAAAATGCATGGGAGAATATTAAGATCTATGAGGTAAACTTGCAATTTAATTCTTCCAGGTATGTCTATATGTTCATCTTCATCTGTTGTTAGTTTTGATTTCAGAAATTATTTCCCATTTAGCCATATTTTATTTCTTATTTATGTGTACTTCATTTTGCACGTCTTCATTGGTTTGATTTGGACACTTGATTTTGTGAGAAAAATAAATTAGCTTTAGAATAAAGAGAGCAGATAGCTACTTCTAAATCGTAAATATGTTTAGGGAAGTATTTATTTTCTCATCAAAAATTTTAGGTGTTTTGTACAGATTCTTTGCTATATTTCCTTTGTCTTTCATATTTGCAAAAGCGAGGCATGATCATATTTCCTTTTTTGTTGATGCAGTTTAAATCAAATGTTTGACTCTTGCCTGATCTAATTTCCCAAGGGCCTTTATCTTCTCATGCTATGAATGGAAAATTAATCAAAGGGCCTGAAAGCAAAGGAAAATTGCAAAGAATTTTGCGGCAGTGGAAAAAATACTCATGTACATGGCTTTACCTCTATTCTTTCTGGGATTTTACATTTGTTGATACCAAGCTAAATCAAACATTTTCATCGCATTATTTATCCCATATCTTCTCTCTTGGTTTGAGCCTTTTTTTTAACAAATCTCGAGATGACTTACTATCCTCGTGTCCAGAAATTACACATTCCTCGTGTCCAGAAAGTTTTCCATCTCACGCTGCTCATTGAAATCAAATGTACAATGTTTTTATTCCAAAGAAACTACATTGTTAATGTGGAAAATTGGTAAGTAAACAAGGAATATGAAAAAGGTAATGGATCATGATCTATTTTGATTTCTGATTTTAGTTTATTTATATATCACTCCATTGTAGTGATCACGCAATAGTCCAAGTCCTCCTCATATTTATTTATATTTATAGCCATAAACCACTATTGCATTGGTTGGGACTTTGAGATTGATTTCATGGGATTTTATGGATATTTTGGGGTTGGTATAAAATTGAAAACGAAAAAAAAAAAGAATAATTGTTTTTTAAATTCAATATGAAGTACATTTTTATGATTTCTTATTTGACTTAGAGTCTCTTGAACAAGAGAAATTATTTTTCTAGCTTAACGCTCACTCTAGTTTAGATTCAATAAGTAATGATCTTGGGAAAATGAAATCTTCATTAAAATGTAATTTCTACATGTTGTTAATTTCAATTAAAAGAAGTTACCTTTTTGGAGAAATTCGACATCTTTCAAGTAAACCTTAGCGAAATTCTTCAAGGTAAGTCTCATATGCCCATTTTCGTTTATCGCCATTTTCTTATGCTTTTTGTTTTAGCTTTTTTTTTAGTGTTTTATAATCTAAAGCTATTTTTTTCCAGGTCTTCAAGAATCACTTTGAAAACTTTGCACCCCTGCTTACTCAAATTTCGAATTCACTCTCCTCATTTTGCTTTCTTTTGAGCTTTGGAAAAACAGTCATGATGTCGATCAAACTGAAAATAAACTAAATCAGGGAGTCTTTGAACCTCTATTATGTTTCACAATCCTTATTTTTAGAAAATTGTTACGATGTTTCCATGCAGGCTTAGTTTCGAAACAAGAAAAAATTTAATGGGAGAAATTTCGTATTTGGGCTTCCCTTTCTATCATAATATCTATTTAGAGTTAGAATTTTTTATTTGCTTAAAATTCTAATCAATTACAACTTTGTGAAACAACTTAACATAATCTCAACTTAAGAAAAACTTGCATTATGTCCCTCATACTGGTTCTTTTGTTGAGACATTTTTCATAAATCGTCTTGTTGAGGTTTTCTTTCGATTTCGGTGTTTGGCTCAATTTTTTTCTTTTAGTTTGCATCTCCTTTCTTCTTTTTCACAATTTTTGGAGTGTTGGTTTCACTTTTGCTTTGGATCTAATTTGAAGATATTGCCAAAATTTATATGGAAGGTTTTTTCTTACCCAACATTGGTTGGCATCCATGGGAAATTTTTACTCTGTCAACTTCATGGGTTTTCATTTATCTTAAAGAGACATCTTTATTGAATTCTAAAGTCCTATTTCCTTAATTCTTTTCCCATGGAGGAACATTCATCTTTTCCAAGTGATATAGTTCATATTTCTAAGGAAAGAACTTGCTTGAGTCTAACTTAATGAATCTCGCTCATTCCCCTCACTTCATGTAAAGATAAGGTAAATATAAGGGAATCAAAACTTATAAGTATTATATCCATTTCCTTTAAAATCTCTTGTACCACCCTACCCTCTTCACTCAATTGCAAAAAATAATTCTCTAAATAAATTTTATCAAAAGGGTGGTAAAAGAGGGTTGAAATCATATACGTGTGGGAAGCACAAGTAAACATGTCGGGGTACTGAATAGGCTCACTAACAGCGGGGTATGCTTGTGTGGTACTAAGACAACTTCATTGGGGCTATGGACGCTTGCTGATAGAGAAGTAATGTCAGGTAAATGAGGTCATTTACATCAATGGATATATATTTTCCTTAAAACTTCTTATATATACCTCTTTTGCCACTCATATGAGGTAAATTTAAAATTAAATATTTCCCTAAAGACATGAATTCATGCTTTTAGACTCAATTTGTTTCAAATACTTATCTTCTAGAACTTATATCGCTTGATCTATTAATGTGGGACCACGGAAAATGTTTTAATGTTTGAAGACTTGATGGAATTCATCACTTCGGCCTTTAGGTAAATTTTAGTTCATTATCCTTTTAACCAAAGATAATTACTTATTCCTTGTGTGTCATCGTTGTTGTGGCAAAACAACAACCCTCCATTTTTACTTTATTACCTCCATAATAATAATGGGGACCCCCCATGTAAATTTTGGTCATATTTCCCTTAAATGCTTTCGTTTGGTTTCTTCTGCGGGATTTTCATTTTTCTCGATTTTCCCTTTTGATTGCTTCATTGTATATGATTTATTACTATTGGGTTGTGTTATATTATTTCAAGACTAGTCCACATAGTTAACTGGGGTGTTAGAAGGGGGTCGAAGCCCCCCCTTCATTGCGCCAATTGCATAGCAGGGGGAGTCACAGGGGGTTTGAAGGGGGCAAGTAACCCCACTCAATGGGGTCTGGGGCAGCACCCTTGAAAATTTTATTTTTGGACCCTATATTAAGTTGGGTGGACCCACCTATGGTTTTCTGCATGATTTTTCACACATGGTTTTGGATGCGATGGTTTTCGATCCATGGTTTTGGACGCAATGGTTTTCGATCCATGGTATTGGATGCTTAGGCATGTATAAATATGTATTGAAAGGAACATAATGGAAAATCAAGCTGGTAGTTCCAGTTTTGGGATCTAGGGGAAAACCTCTATGCATATGTGGTTTATGTGTTATGCTCTCACATTGTTTATTTTTTGTGTTTTAGAATTCGTATGCAGGTAATTTTTGTACGAGGTTAAAACCTACATTTGGTATCAAAGTTGTTTTGGCTTCAAGGGGACGCCTTTGTTGTTGAGGGGTTTC